>JAZHYW010038297.1:0-13496 GCA_037355805.1 Ixodes ricinus
TGACGCATTCACTCAGCGTCCGGGAAGGCTAAACATGGAGACGTTGCCCGAGGCTCAAGACACAGTCATATTTGAACGGCAGCTATCTTGCCCCGTCGTATTTTGTTTGAGAAAGCTCTCGTTCGCAATGCCCTCACCAGGGAAATAAAAAAGTCTTACGAAACGTATTGCTAGATGTTCCAAAGAACTAGATTTAAGCAGTATCCTTTCAGTGGTTCACTCATAATACTATGCTTAAAACGAAGCAAGCTTTTGCGCGTACAGTGCCATAAATTTTCTCAAGTGTATGCTGTTTTGTAGTCAGCTGGCTTCGGAAACTTACGCCGTCTGTAGATATCTCTGACAGCCGAGTTCCTTAATTGGAAATCATCGCAAATATAAGTGACACGTTGCAGCAACCAACGTTTATAGATAAACGATGGCAGCGACTGCGCTCCAGTATTCCCACCCATCACGTCGAACAAAAAGGCGCTAGTTTCGGTTTGAGGTCCGGTACTTTTCTACAACATCTATGGCGACAGCATCAGTCTGCACTAGGTGCATTCGGCAAGTTCGTCCGGGGGCTGTTCTTTGTGCAGCACTCCGCGGGTGCAATGCATTAGAACTCTCACAGTGCAAGTCTGGATCGCGGATCGGGAGCCCGTCACTGGCCTCACCGGCGGCCATCGCTTGACAACTGGCAATACGCCGCGTCCTGTCTAGTTCTCCCTTCGTTTTCGTCCTTGTTGTTTTGGCGTATTACACCATGAGGCAATACACGAAAGTCTAAGGGAGAAACACGCAAAAATAGGAAGCTTGTACGCGGTGCTCGACGGCGAGTATTTTATGACGTGCTGCGATGATTATATCGGGTGCTGGAGATCAGCTAGACATTCGTCAAACGTTCGAACATTGATTATAAAAAATAAAAAAATGGGCCGGAGCACCACCGACTTTACTGACGTCGCTTGCTTCGATTGCTAAATAAACGGCACGTTCAGCGACTGAACGGCACGCTCCGAGTTTCAGTTTGTCACGGAAGCCCTCACAGCAGTTCAAACAAACATTTTTTTCACCAGAAGTACTATGTACAAGCGGTTAAAACGATGCGAATGTCCCCCGTAAAGGCCTTCCAACTTATCGTTTGCTGAGCTCTGATGACTCCGAGATCACGGATGACACCACAATAACTCTCGGTAGCCCGTGTCTCATTACACACATCACAGTTAACGCCCAACAAAGTCGCCCTCGACCCTCAATCACAGAACGTTCATTTAAACAAGATTGGTATTCTAACGCGTTTAATATTCTTGCCCACAATATTAACTGTTATTTGCGGAAACACGATAGAAGTTTCATGATCGAGAACAACCTTCTAACGTAATAAAAATTGAGTTTTCCCGTTTCTCCTATAGCATGCATTAGATCGTGTCAAGCGATGACTACCGGTGGTGCCGCTCGACCCCAGCAATACAGGCTTCTATCCGCGATCCAGCCTAATAAGAGATCAGTGGTGCCAGTGCTATTAGACATAAATCGTGTATTTGCATCAGTACACCCATACCTGCCCGGATGTCGGGACGAGGCGCAAAACCGTACATCCGGCCAATATTGAAGCCAGTTTTCGGCCGAAGTTGCTTCGACACTCGCCAAGAAGCAACGTGTTGTTTCGGCGACTCGTTTGTGTAATTTAATTTTTCAGTCATTTTATTGGGCCCCGGGCCACTGTGTACACCCCAAAAAAGGAATGTACTGTGGTAATTACACCTTGACGAGAAGGAGGCACGTAGCCAGGATTTTGTTTTAGGGGGGGGGGGGGCGCCCATGACAAAGTGCTCTATGAGGGGAGGGGGGAGAGGCGGCCCCAGCAAAATGGAAGATTTCGGGGGGGGGGGCTTATCTCCCCCCCCTGGCTACGTGTCTGACGAGAAGGGGTATTGTAGTTTTACATCTTTATAAAAAGGTGTAGTGCATTATCACACGTTTTAAGAAACGTGTTTAAAAAATCACACATTTTAAAGGTGTGAGGTTTACATTTTTTTATAAGGTCTATTGCTACACTTATTAGGGGGTTAGTTATTGGACACCCCACTTACATGTATAAAGGTGTGAAAATGTTTAATTTGTATATACCTCTAACGGAAGAAAATCTCTTTCATGTGATTACATCGCGTGCCGATGAAACGATCTGTCGATGACACGTCGTTCGATGAACTGATTTGACCGCCAATGAGTGACGACTGCCAGTAAAATTTCGGGGAAATAATTCTGCCGGCTGCCGGGAGACTCGAACCTACCCAAGAATTATCCCGGTTCTTGTTTGTTTTCCAACATTCTGAATTGTATACCAGCTTATTAATACCTCTTCGGATATTGCAGAAAAAAACAAAAAACGATGGCAGCCGCAAAAACTTTGACAGCCCGGCTCACAGTTATGTGGGAGACTGACAGGTGCTCGTCAGTCGCCACCATGCCTTGAAAGCTACCGGTTTCGAAGAACCGGAGCGCGCAAAGAACTTGTGGTTCCAAGGTCATGATAGACGCGATTGTCCGCCGCCTCAAAGTCCGGGCGCCGAACGAAGCTCGTCGCAGAGTCAACGCATAACGGCTTTCGATAGCCGGTACTGTCGCCGAAAGTCATCGTCGGGGAGTTGAAAGGCGTCCCCGGTGGTCTTAGTAGCGACGCCGACGGTGGCGGAAGATAAGCTCGGCCGCAGCGTACGGCACCGCCATGTTGACAAAGTTTAACTTTGCCTCGATCCGAAGCGAAGATCTCGAGCTCAAACCACGGGTCTCGCAAAGTTCGGAAACGTCACTTTGACGTCAGCGACAACTTCGACAAACGAAGTTTCTTTTTTTACACAAACTTCGGAGGGATTTTGAGCGTCAGCAGGTCGCCTAGGGACAATCTGTAAAGCATTAATTTTAGCTTGGCGTAGAGATGTAGGGACAAATGGGGGCTACGTCATCGGCGAAGCCGTTCAATCAGCGGGCTCCTCGCGCCCCTCACGCGCCGCACGCGCGCTCGATGAACTTTGCTACATTCTGCCTCTCTCAAAGAAATGATCGTTCGAATGATTGACACCTCGCTCGGCGCGACGTCAGCGTCGCGAGAGTCCAATTAGCGCGTTCCACAAACTTCGGGCACAAAGTTGTGCTTGACGAGTTTAGCGACCCTGCTGAGAGCTATACTTCGTTTCAGCTTGGGTCCAGGCGCAGCCGGTGCTACAAGCACGAGCGTGTGGCCATGAACAGTGCCTGTACTGCACGAGCGCGCGTGCTTGGCAGGGACGCTGGAAGCCTGGAGCTCGCGTTGTAGCATCAGCTGCGTCTAGGGCTATGTTGCGCTTTTGGACTCCAGGAGACTAGGAAGAGGAAGTGACGTCAACAACGCTCTTTGGATGTTGATTGGTGGAGTCGCTGATGACGGTGAGTTTCGCGGTACGAGATACGTTCATTCACACCTACGTCACTTCCCTCTTCCTAGTCTCCTGGGAGTCCAAAAGCGCAACATAGCCCCTGGACCCAGCTGAAACGAAGTATACCAATCCTCTCGGCGCCGATTATGAATATTCACTGCATGCCAACGCTCGCGTGCTGAGAACGAGTTTTTTCCACGTGATTTCATACAATCGCAATAGTTCTTGGCAAACAACATGAATAGCGTAAAGACCCTTGCGTCAGCACTGCGTGCAACGCACGCTATACTTCGTTTCAGCTTGGGTCCAGACGCAGCCGATGCTACGAGCGCGAGCGTGTGGCCCTGAACAGTGCTTGCAATGCACGAGCGCGCGTGCTTGGCAGGGATGCTGAAAGCCCGGAGCTCGCGCTTGTAGCATCGCCTGCGTCTGAACCCAAGCTGAAACGAAGTATAGCTGTCGACGTAACGTTACGGAGCGCGTTGAACGCTCACTTTTAGTATAGCGGAAGGCAAACACATACGTAACGATACGTAAAGACTTGCAGCGCCATCTAGATGTGCTCCTGCGAATTGCCTCAAACAATCCAAGGCGGGTATTTGGTAAAGCCCATTTAACACTGCGAATCTCTTGGCTTTGCTACGAAGTGCGTGAATCTCTTTCCAGTTGCCTGTTGTGAACGTGTTTTGTCTTTTTTTAGGGCTGTGCGACCAGCAGTTTGATCTATGCTCCAGTGTGTTGTGGGGTCCCTACTATCTTATGTTAGCCCAACGTTGGCCTCGTCATTTGCTTGGAAGTATGCAAGCAATAGGTCGCACCGCTCACGTAACGATCGCACAAGAAACACATTTTGGGTTCGACGGCGTCGCCAACGTTCTTGGCTACCGACACCCATCTTGTGGGCGCTCAGAAGGGTTCGTCGTGTTGATTTCTTTGAGGAGGTTGTGGGTCGCCTGTCAATACCGCCCAATCAGGCCGAGTTCCACTCGCTCCGAGGAAGTCACATGGGGAAGAGCAACCATTGGGAAAAGGTTTGATCTGTACTCAAGTTCAGAGTCCGATTAAGAGGAGGGCCAAGGCTGTCTAGTGCTCCGGGTCTTCAGTTGGAGGCCTTGCTCGGCACCGGCTCTTTCGTCTGTCTCCAGCACCGATCTCCGCGTGTCCTCGCCCGCCACTAGCCTCGCCCTTTTTCTCTTCTTCTTTTCTTTCTTCCACAAGGTTAAGGTCATCTTCAGTGGTGAAGCGAACCCGTTCAACGCGAGTAGCACTTCCACTGGTGTGCCTCACCGCCGCCATTTTCCAAACTGGATTAGTCTCGCGCTTTCCCGTGCACTACGAGATCAACGAGAATGGTACGCAGGGAACCGCTACGTATGCTCGCAAAAAGCGATAGCGAGCGTACGTACGCATAGCTCGCCGCAGTACGTACGTATGGCTCATGCACAGTATGAGTGAGTTTTAGTAGAGAGTTTTAGTAATACGTATAGCAGCAAACGTAAGCTTCCTACGTTAGCGTTAACGCTGCGTCCTCCATACTGCGCATGAGCCATACGTACGTACTGCGGCGAGCTATGCGTACGTACGCTCGCTATCGCTTTTTGCGAGCGTACGTAGCGGTCCCCTGCGTACCATTCACGTTCTTCTCGTCGCGCACGGGAAAGCGCGAGACTACTCCATTTTGAAAAATGGCGGCGGTGAGGCAAACGAGTGCAAGTGCTACGCGCGTTGTACGGGTTCGCTAATTGGTTCGCTTCACCATTGAAGATGACCTCAACCTTGTGGAAGAAAGGGAACGAAGAAGAGAAAAAGGGCGAGGCTCGTGGCGGGCGAGGACACGCGGAGTTCGGAGCTGGAGACAGACGAAAGAGCCGGTGCCGAGCAAGGCCTCAACTGAAGACCCGGACCACTAGACAGCCTTGGCCCTCCTCTTCATTGGACTCTGAACTTAAGTACAGATAAAACTTTTCCCCAAAGGTAGCGCTTCCCGTGTGACTTCCTCGGAGCGAGTGGAACTCGGCCTGATCGGGCGGTATTGACAGGCGACCCACAACCTCCTCAAAGAAATCAACGCGACGAACCCTTTCGAGCGCCCACAAAGATGGGCGCTGGTAGCCAAGAACGTTGGCGGGTGACGCCGTCGAACCCAAAAAGGTGTTTTTTCTGCGGTCGGTACGCGAGCGGTGCGACGTATTGCTTGCATACTTCCAAGCAAATGACAAGGCCAACATAAGATAGTAGGGATCCCACAACACACTGGTGCGAACCATAGATCAAACTACTGGTCGCACAGCCCTAAAAAAACAGACGAAACACGTTCACAACAGGCAACTGGAAAGAGATTCACGCACTTCGTAGCAAAGCGAAGAGATTTGCAGTGTTAAATTGGCTTTACCGACACCCGCCTTGGATTGTTTTAAGAAGTTCGCAGGAGCACATCTAGATGGCGCTGCAAGTCTTTACGCATATGTTTGCCTTTCGCTATACTAAAAGTGCGCGTTCAACGCGCTCCGTAACGTTACGTCGACAGCTAGCGCGTTGTACGCAGTGCTGACGCAAGGGTCTTTACGCTATTCTAAAACTCTCTATGGAGGACGCAGCATTAACGCTAACGTAGGGGGCTTACGTTTGCTGATATACGTATTACTAAAACTCTCTATTGTTGACTCACGTAAGCGGCCACATGCAAAGTTTAGAATATTTTGTATAGATTGTGGCACACGTGGCAAGTAGCATAGTTCTTTTTTCAATCCGCGAAATAGAATGCTTTTGGTTACCTTGATGGCTAATGCATGTAGCACACAAAGCAGCAGGCGCTGAATCGTATAGTGGGAGAAGAAAACAATAATGATAAACAAGTGCGTACTCACGTGAAAACTGAGGGCATTGCACATATACAGAAGGTAAGCTTTGTTTCACTAAATGCATTAGCATTAAAATATTTGATTTTATCGTGCGAGCGAAGCGGAACACACAAGTGCGAGCATGCTACCCTGAACTACTCTTTGAGTGAACAAGCGCACCGATCAAAGCATGGAGCTCGCTTTTATAGCTTTTCGGTGCGCTCAAACCTTTTAAAACGGAATTATATTCAATTTTATTACTTCATTTATTTTTATTAAGTGCGCCTATGTTGTTTTTAAGTATTTTGTGTTTACGAGCCATTTCCTTAGTTATATAATATTTTTCCAGAAGTCCGACAACTATAGTCTGTTTCATCATAAGTAAGAGCGGTATAATAAAAATGTAGACAAAAAAATGCGAACACGCGAAAACACATTATACATCGAATGTAATGGCGCATTCAAAATTCGCAACTTTCAGCGATGGTGGTACCGCGGTGTGAGATTCGCGCTCCCTAGCTCCTGGATGATCGGCTTCACAGTAAAGTTGCTTGCACACACCTTCCTGACGTGAAAAATAAACTAAGGCTTTAATACAGCTCATAGATAGCAAAACTGGAATTACTCACGCGTCGCAGACCCAGCGTCGTACCGCTGTTCTACGGCGATCATCCAGATGACAGCCATTCTTTGATAGGCACCAGTACGCGCCCTCTACTAGGCTCGTGAAAGTTGCGAGGTTATCACTTCAGTTTCAGCTGTGGAGTACGCAGAGCGCAGCCGTATGCTACAAGCGCGAGCGCCGCGCTTTCAGCGTCCCTGCCGAGCACGCGCGCTCGTGCAGTGCAAGCACTGTTCAAGGCCACATGCTCGCGCTCGTAGCATTGGCTGCGTCTGGACCTAAGCTGAAACGAAGTAGTGTTGTTCGTTTTTTTAGAGAAAAGGAGTTTCGTAGGGCGACATTGTTACCCGTTGTAGATTATAAAAAGTGCAGTACAACAGTTAGCTCGGGATCCCTAACGTTCATTACGCGGTATATGTGATACACGTTTGCACGACGGTAGGATACAGATGGGCGACAGAACCCGGGTCCCTGCTAAAAGCCCTTTGATAAAGGCGTTTTTTACAAGTACCGCCAACCATTGTTGTGGAGACGAGCAAGACACGTCACGAGCGGGTGCTCCGCCGCCGTTCGCTTTCAAGGGCCACTCATTTTAGTGCTGCGCCGGCATTTGCCCTCCATGTGCCGCTCGAGACACGGGCCTCGCTCACTGGCACCTGTTGACATTACTTGGAAGACCAACGCAAACACATCGAGGGGCTTAGTCCCTGCATCAGCCCAGCAGCGTGAGCTCCGTGCTTTGAACGGAGCTCGCACTCGCGCATTTCTCCACGTGCTTGGATCTGCGGTGCCACAACGTACGGCCAGCGATCTCCCACCGCACTTGGTTTAGTCTGTAAGCTAAACCAAATGAGCTCCAGCTTAGAGTATCGGCACTCTTTCCGCGATATTGTTGCGGGCGCCGCCATCTTGGTGGTTAGTACAAATCAAACGCAACTGCCGATCGTCATGATTTATTCCTGCGACTTCCTCAGCATTAGTTTCGATCTTAGGAAGCTCACGTAATATTGCTTGCTTTGTCGCGAACTGCTTAAACATTTGTGGAGGACGGAAAAGCTTTTTTTGTGATTTTAAATAAAACTTTTAGATAACTGACAACCATCATTTTAAGCACCAAGATGTGTATGAAGCGCTAGATTATTTAATGGCTCTAGTTTAGCCCGACCGCACAGGCTCACAAAGAAAGCGAACTGTTTGAGCTCACGCTCTTGGCGCTGCTTCAGTGGCTTCATCAGCCCGTAGCGTTGACTGCGCACCGAACTAAGGTAAAGCAAAGTGAATACTCAGATCTTAAGATTTTATATGCCAAGAAAAAATCACTTAACACGCCCCGATAAGAAAAATATGGCGGGTTTAGTTTGTCTAATTGGCGAACTTATGAACGTGCAACCGAAATTTCAGACAGGCCTTCGTCAGATTGCGGGCACCTCTGCCGATATTTAAACCCGACAAATATGAATTCATGGGCCAGCGCGTTGGCTCAGAGACACTCAGACGTTTTAATGTTTGCGTGTTCTTGCTGTTTAATGATAATTGCCAGTTAAGAGCCACTTCGAGGTGGTTTTTGAGAACAAAATTATAGTCGAACCATTCACGACAAGCATAGTTTGATTGCGAAAATAATTTTGGCAAGTGATGAAAACATTATAATGTTTTCGCATACGTGGCGGACTCCGAAATTTTCGGCATCTCTTTCATGGCGCCCATCTCATTTGGATCGCGTCTGGCATGTGTACCGACCGCACAGTAGAACGCACGCAAGAGCAGCTGTGGTGCACCCGCAGTTTCGCGCTTGTTGTTCTGACATATCTGGCTCGCTCACTGCGGGCATCCAGGCATCTGACACCCCGACGTCAGGGGCTTTTTTTGTCTTTTACGTGGCGTTCCAAGCGGCACACGACGAAAAATGCACATCAAGCTGTTCTTGAACACGTGTCGCCATCTGTATTCTATATGAAGAAACTTCAATTTGCCGTAACTGAATGGAAAAAGTTTGAGGTCTAAAAACATTCTTAACGTGTAATGTATCAATATGGAAGTTCTGGAAAATATAATATCGAAAGACGCTTAATAATTTAATGTCTCGTAATATTGATTAGTTAACGTGGTTCCGTTTTTATAGCACCATAAAATAATACCATTTTAAACTTTATTTTTTATTTTATAATATACATTATATGTGCAGTTTATTGCTTACTTTTATCAATTCATTATATCCAACCGAACGATCACGTAAAATATATTTGACGATGGGACGTAATAACTCGAGAAATATTTTGTCAATATTAGAGACTGTGGTTCTATTAAAGGCTGAATAATTAAGTAACAGGTAAACATAATCGTAATATCGAGACATTAAAGTATACCGTTGAAAAACAGCTATTTAATTTGACATTAACTTTATAATTGTAAGATACATAGAAAGAAAGTTATAAACCGCCAAAGAAGCCCCAAAACGTCATGCATGGTGGGGTTCCACTTTAAGAGGCGGAATGCCGAAGCTTGGGGAGAGCCGAGCGAAAGGCGTATATACATCAGAGTAGGCCACGCACCCTCGGCCCTAGGCTCACTTCCAGGTGGCGCAGCCTGTACGGCAAGCCACGCGCTCCTCTGTTCGCATTTTATTTTTCCCCGATAGTACGTGGTACAATTCCTTGAATTTAAAAATCACAGTACCAAAAGTGGTGCTGAGCTATAGTTTGCAGAAAAAAGGCTGAAGGTACACCTAACCACTTCTTATGCGTTCTGCATGCGAAAGCATGAATGTCGTTCTTGCGCGCGCCCTCGTGAAGTGGCCGCGCTGCGCTGATATCCGCCGTTCCGCCGCTCTCCAGAGCGGCGGCATGGCAGACTCTTTTCCGCGTGCTGGCGGCAGTGTTGCCAACCTTTTTTCGAAAATAACACACGCCAGCTTCCAGAAAACCCTGCATCACCCTACGAATGTTTCTTATGACCCTAAATTTTGTCCTACGACGCAAATCGTTGTTCAAATAATACTGTTGCATGGATTATGATGATACAGGGTAATATCAATACTGTACAAAGCGACAGGGCTCGCATACACGCGCATACCTGCGTTATTCTAGAACACCATGCTTGCATGTGCACTGTTTAGCATCTGCACAACAGTGATGTAGCGAGCGCACAGACATCCCCAACCAACATGTTTAGCCAATTTGTCGTCAAATTAAAAACTGGGCTCCGTGGGACCAGCAGTCGCGGCGACAGACAAGGCGGTTCATTACAAAGCAAACCTAATCCGAGCGGTATATTAGCTTCTTTGGGAGTACCGCTCAGGGATTCGTCAAATTAACGTACTATTTCGACATGCTAGGCTATTACACCAGGGGAGGATAGGAACCGGAGGCTCTTCCGTATTCGCTGAAGTGTCATTTGATGAAATGTCATGGTTTCGGTTTCGTTCGCTGAAACGTCGTTCGCTCAAGTGAACACCTACAGTCCCACCTGCTTTACCTTCATGGTTAAAGTGACCCAGAGACAAGGGAAAAAGACACAAATACAACAAAACAACGCTCGCGCTATGGGCGTGGTAAGAAAATTGTTAGTTGCAACACGCTATAACAAAAGAGCGCCCAGGACGAGTGGTATTGGGTTCGCAGGACGGCTTGGCCTGACGCGTTTGATGCTAACGCGGGGGTGGCGCGGTAAGCGTTTCCTCCTGAAACTTTCCAGCGCGCATTAGCCAGACAAGGTCGGCTAGGCGTCTCTTACCAATCGCGGGCAGCGAGCGCAAGAAGTATCAGGAGGAATCTACTGCTGCGCCCCCGGCGTTTTCGACATCGGCCGCTTCAGCGTATCGTTTCAGGAGGAATCTACTGCAGGCTTTGCTACCGCATTGTGCCAATTTTCGCCAGCACTTGCAGGAGCAGATTGACGAAGATGGTTCGCTTGAGTGGTGATCTCCGTTGGGCCCCAACTTACGATAGGGCACGGCCAACGACCTCCCACCTGTCGTGGCGACCCCCGGCCGAGACCCTCACGGGCCCCGCTGTGACCTCCGGGGACCTCTCGAGGAGATTTAGGCGAACATACGTTTATCCGCGCATGGAAGATCCCCATGGATGCCACGCCACCTCTCCTGGTTGACACGGTGGGGAAGGGAGGTCTCGTTCGGACAGTCCACTTGCGTGGAGGCCTCGGGGCCCCGCCATGCGCATGCCGGTTCGAGCGCGTACTTGGCTGGTGGCGGCGGCACGTAGTTCTGCTCGCCATAAAGAGCTTCCTCGATGAGGCGGGCGCCGGGCTAGCTCTTCAAGGGCCTCAAAGGTGCGGTTGATGAGGGTGACACTGTCTCCCGACCCGAGCTACTCTGTCCGACTCCGGTGACTTCGGGTCCGCACTCTTGAAAAGCTCTTGCATGACCCGAACGTACCGGACCAGACTTTCGTCCGGGTGCTGCGTCCTTGCCTCAAGCTGTCGGAGAATCTGCGTTGCGTAGCCCGCAGGCAGAAACTCTTCGCGAAGCCTAGTCTGGAAGTCCACCAGGCTGGTGAAGGGGGCCTGCGACCCCAACAGCACCTGGCGCTGGCTTGCAACGCCAGCGGGACAATCCGGTCCACGATGAAGTCTTCCGAGGCACCGGAAGCAGGTGGTACGTCTGCAGCTCGCCCGGGAAGTCTGCCACAGATTTGGCGTCGTCGTACCCCGTGTAGACTGGAACAGTCAAGAGTGGTCGGGGCTCTCGCGGTGGGTTCTCCTGCTGGCCAGGCGTGTAGGGCCAGGCGCTGCATCACGGAGTCACACATCTCCGTGACCTTCGTGAGCAGGTTCACTTGTGCCGCTGCGGCCGTCGAGGCTTCCCGCACCCGTGTAAGCATGCCTGCGAGCACAAAAAAACAAAAACAAACGCCCCCCAAAACCCAACACAAGCGCAACACAAGCGCAAAAGAAATGCCCCCCCCCCCCCAGAAACCAAAACAAGCGCACAAAACGATTGCCGCGGTCACAAAAACACAGTCAGAGATAGGCCAATACAACAAACGCGGACGTGACAGAAGCACGGAACGACGGTTGGAAATACGGGGAGTGGGAAAAAGCTTACCGAAAGAAGAAACCAAGCCCCGTGAAATTCCTGCGAGGGGTAGCATCACGCTTGGGCGTCGTTGTGGTCGGTTTGCCATGCTGCATACCCGACCGGGAGGAATAACACGGAGCCAACGGTTTCAACAACAAGAAACTACATTTAATTAGACATGGACGAGACGATGGGGAATAACAACAAAAAACCAGGGAGCACCGGCGGCGCCTGAGTCCAGCCAGCGACTCTCTCTGTGCCGCCTCTGATCTGCCTTATCTAGTCGACGCGTGCGATGTGCGCGTGGCTGGCATGACGTCGCCGCCACGCCGGAAAAGTTCGACATCTTTGCCTCGCAGTCGGGCAACCGGGCTGGGGAGCCGCCAGGGTGCCCACAATACTCATGCTTCAGCTCATAAACGGTAGTAAAAAATTCCGAGGACACGTAATCATTTCTTAGTTGTGAATGCAAATGCATGAATGCCGTTCTTTCACTCCCTTAGCCTCGTCTGCGGTGTGCTGGCGTGGACGGCCACGTTTCTCTACTGTCGAGATTGCGGCCGCTGACGATAAAAATGCCGCAGGCGCCAGCATTTACCTCGGTGCTGAGAGGAGCAGAAGCGGCCGCAGCCCTTCAGCCCCCCCCCTCTGACAACGCCTGATACGAAAGCGGCAGGCGAGCGCGCGCTCTCGTGCGAGCGGCCGCGCCAATGGCTCTCTAGGAGCCGTTTTGCTCAACCAATAGAATAATAGGCATTTCTTTCGTGTTAATTTTTTCGCGGCTACAGACGCCGTCAGCTCCGCTCCACAGGATTGTTAAGGCTAGCTGGTCCCACGGCAGCCATCTTGAACGACGGCGTTAGTTCAACCAATAGATGGCGACACGCACCCGTGGGAGTGGCCGAAATATTGGTTCACGGTGGGATGACTCAGAGCACCATCACGTTCCCCTCGTGGCCTTGCTCGCGCCGCTGCCAGCTGTGCTCAGCTGGCTCAATAGCGTGGCCCAGCAAACTCATCTATGCGAGAATGTCAGGCTGATATAGGGACATGCGGTTCGGGCAAGTCCGCCGCGTCGTAGCCAGAAGTGCGTCGTAGCCATGGTCCTCCGCAATTAGGTCATGCCTCTCTCCCTTTCCTGAGCTTGCCAAGCCCCACGCACGCACACACGTCCCGTTGACGTCACGGACTCGTCGAGACTAATGTCCGCAGTTAGGCCCGGCTCTCCCTTCCGGAGCGCACCAAGCCGCACGCACGCACACACGTCCGGAGCGTCACGGGCGCGTCGAGACCTTCTGTCTCCGCAGGCGCTGACACGTAGGCGCCGGTTCCATTACTCCTCAGGCGCGTAGGCCCCGTCCAGCAGGCGACGTTCCCGGACAGATCATGACTCGTTTCCGCCGCATTGAAACTCGGAAGGTCGCCGAAGGTTCCATTCCAACAGCCCCCTCCGGGGCGAAGCCCTCAAGAAAGGCCGGTGGGCCACGTCAGCCTGAAGAGGTGGGCTTGGAGCCGAGCCTTGAGAAGTCGCTGCAAGCACCAAGCAACTCCCAAACCTCTTACAACGGAGGCATTAGCGGAAACGTCCACACAACACCACG
>JAZHYW010038298.1:0-15330 GCA_037355805.1 Ixodes ricinus
CACTGCCATCTTATGGCGAATTCCACTGGTCGTTTTGGAGCGCGCCGGGATCGACTTTTCTGGAGCGAGCCTAATTCACTGGGTGATCGAGATCGAGACGGACGTGTTCCCCTGGTCGTTTTGGATTAGCTCCCGCTCCAGATCTCGATCTGGATCCGAGAAAAGTCGCTCCGACGATTTCGGCGGATTCAACCGGAAGCCAGCCGGGCCAGCCAGGTCAGCCCACAGTTTATCATACAGATTTTGCCCACTGTAGAATAAGCCTGTGGTAATCGCAAACCACGTGATCGAGGGCCTTGTGTGAGTAAAACTACATTGTAGAACGAAACTCATAATATACTATTTACACAATCTAAATTAGAATGATAACCAAATAATTTAAAAAGAGCGAAAGTTCCTCAAACAAATATTTAAACTCGTAAAAGCGCCCTCTCACAACGGATGGGGTAACTAACCACTTTTTGTTTCGTTTTTATTGTTTTGCTTTTCAAAATGGCAGCCCCCATGGCATTTTGTTTACCGGCTTCTCGCGTCCGCTCGCGTACCGTGTTCGCTTTAGCTTTATTGTGACTTGCGCACCACTGGACGACAATCGCAGGTAATTTATTCACACAAGAGTTATTTCAAGCAGGCCACTGTTTATTTTTGCTCTACGTAGAACAATTGATACGAAAACGTAACAAACAGCACATGCAATGATGCGGTTGTTGTCAGGTGTTAGCGAACAGACGCGGTAGTACAAACAGTTTGAATGTTAGCCTTCAAGCTATGTGCATAAAATATGATAAACAGAAGATCAATAAACATTGTCTATACTTCGTTTCAGCTTCGGTCCAGACCAGTGTTGCCAGACGGAGAAAAAAAAGTCAGCAGATTGATCCCCAAAAAGTCAGTAGATTTGCACAAAAATCAGTAGATTCTACGAAATCTGTGTTTTGCAATGTTTCGCTATTTCCATTAAACCACACTTCGAAGAAATAGTATAGAGTAACAAATAACATGGATAATAACCACAAATAAAAATGAAAAAAAGACCAGTTCTCAAGTAATTCTTTATGTAGGACAAAATAAAATGGCACTGCAAATGGATTTCTTTTATTATTTTTTTATTAGCATTGATTAGTGTTGCAATTTCGAGGATTATGCTTTGAAATCGAGACTGAGCCACTGTTGGGATCAACAGATGGGGGCGACAGTGCGACATCCACCTGTCGCTATTATTGAAACAAAACCAAAACAAGACGTTCCGGCAAGTGCGCGCGCAGATGTCCAATGGAAGTCCTCTGCAATCTGCCATCTTTCCTTACTGGGCTGTGGAAGGTTTTTGACGCGACGCTGTCGGCGCGGAGCACTATTGAGGCTACGCGTTGTCTGCTACGGGCATATTTATTTTTCGCCTGACTCAAAGTTTGAGTTCAAACGTGGAGAAACCTAAGTCGTTAGCTTTTTATGCCACCGAGGAATAATATTATATCATTTTCTTGCCAGAGCCTGCCAAATAAAAGTAAAGAACCGTAATTTGGATGTCGATCCCTTGCATTCCGCCGGGCGCATGAATGAAAATGGCAGCCCTCTCCGTTCAGATGGTAGCAGCTGAGAGTTCACGCGCATGCGCTCATGCCTCTCGCTCTGCGCCGCAGGCTGATTGGCTCACTCGGGAGAGGGACATTACGGCGGCGAGATCATAGACTGGCCTTCGAACCTGCTCTGGGTGAATAGATAGATGAATATACGGCTAAGTCACTCGAATAGGACGGGCTTCTGGGCCATCTAGCCAGTGCTTCATTTTTAATACTGGGAGAATATGAATTTCCTTTGATGGTCAACCCTGGAAACTGAAGGGGAAAATAATAAATTTTTATATGCTTACTAAAAAAAAGTCAGTAGATTTTCGTTTTTTTCAGTGAATCAGTAGACGCGGAACGAAATCAGTAGATCTACTGATAAATCAGTAGACCTGGCAACACTGGTCCAGACGCAGCCGATGCTACGAGCGCGAGCGTGTGGCCCAGAACAGTGCTTGCACTGCACGATCGCGCGTGCTTGGCAGGGATGCTGAAAGCCCGGAGCTCGCGCTTGTATACCTTTGGCTGCGTCTGGACCGAAGCTGAAACGAAGTATAAACAGAAAGAGGTAAAGTCGCGGTAAAAGTATTTCAAAACGACTATTATTAAACCATGCAAAAAAAATGCACAGACGCTCCATTGCTTTACATAACGAGCCCGATTACAAACCAGCATGCGCCGATTACAAATCGACGAATGCTGAACGGCAGGTGCCAGAAGCTGTCATACCCACAGGGTATCCTAAGGAGAGAGAGAAGACAGGTGTGAGTCCAGGAAACTGGCATGTTTGAGCAACGCTTTCTTTAGAGGTGCCTTCCCGTTAATTCCCTTCGAGGTACATCCATCTTACTAGTCAATTCAGAATTATGTTCAATGTACCCGGTCAACCTGCTTAGCCTGTTTGTAGATATATAACTGGTAAATACACTTTTTATAAAGTTTCGTTTTTTTTATGCTTATACTTTGATGCCAACTTCTCTTTTATGATTTTACAGATTAGCAAACCCAAGGTTCGGTAATGATTAGCGTCATTTGCCGCGATATTTATAATTTTTCCAGTAAAGTGGTGTGAAACCTTCGATGTGTGGAGGTTACGAAATCATTAAGCGTGAACAAGTAATTAATTACGTTCGATCGTTTTACAAGTCACGTCCGATGTACTACGTTGGAGAAAAGACGATCGTGCCATGCCTGACCCGAAGGACAGCGTCAGCACTTGTAAAAAATGTTAGCACCCACCAGCAACGAACTTGAAGCGGAGCCCCGGAATCTCGAACGGCGAAGTGAGTCCCCGGCTTTTAGGCTTCTTGCCTGTGCAGGCCCATTTAGAACACATTCATAGCGTGATTCGGTGACTCACGTGAAATTAAAACGCCAAGCGAGGATCTAACCGAAAGGGAAATATACTTGGAACGAGACATTCGCAGAACAGCTACACCGACAACGCCGACAACGCGACCGGCGACGTTTAAAAACATGGCTTCGGTTAGGGCAATGAACTTCTAAAGTTAACGGTCACTGCTCAATTTTTCCATTCCATATTAAATTATCATTATAACCTAGCTTATTATGTTTTCTAAAAATATTAACACTAGCGCACTCAATTTAGTTTATTACGATTCTTTTTAACCCTGTTTTTTTGTTTGTTTTTGTTTTACAACTTCAGTTGTCGCCATCCGGTTTGAGGAGCGCTGTGTATGCACGATTACCGAAAGTGGCTTTGAGTGGGACCACTGGTTATGATTTCACTGCGGGCCAGCCCTTGGCGCACACACGTGACTTCCTTTCTCGCGGGGCATCTCGCCTGATCTCGGCCATCTCGCCTCAGGAGAATTCGTAATGGCCGCATGCTTACCCCTTGGCTCGACAGGCGGTTCGTTTTCCAGGAAGGAGAAAAGCCATTCCTGCCGCTCGTGCGTCGAACACGTGCTGGCGCCGCGATTGCGAAAACGTCTTCGAAACGACCGCGGCGGCCGCGGTTTGGCCGCGGAAAGGGGATTCCCGGGCGGTTGAACGACGCGAAGGCATCCGCCCATCCCAGAGCAGTGGTCATGTTCCACTCGGGATCCGTAGGCGGCGCGACCCCGTTCGGATCGTGTGCTCCATTCCGGATCTGGTGAACTGACCCCGGCGCGCTCCAAAACGCCCGTGGAAATCGCCATAAATTATCGACCGATATCTTTGTTATGTGCTTTCCGAAAGTCTTTGAGATGAATATTTACTCGCGTGTTTCCTATTACTGTCAACTAAATTTTTTTAATGTTTAACGTGGGTTTTTAGAGGGTCGATCAGTTGAAACCAATCTTTGTTCTTTTCTTGGTTGTCTAGTTCTCATAGTTATTTTCCGAGGCCAAGTAGATATTGTTTCCTTTGACATGAGCAAAGCCGGGGTCACACTGCTCATATATAAAAAAGAAGAAGAGGGCCGAGGAATGCGGACGCATGTTCACATGGGCTTCGCAAAAAAGTTATGTTTTGTGCGTAAATGCTTCTTTCTTGAGAGGAAAAGGTTGCAATAGACAGTACTATACTCCGTTTCATCTTATGTTGTACCGCAGCGAAGGCTAGAAGCGCTACCTCATAGCGTTGGCAGCTGCCCTTAATGCACGAAAGTTTCTTCCGCCGAGGTCTGCCCCAGAGCAAGGAGATCACGTTTGTAGCCTTTCCTGCGCTACATCACAAGGTGAAATAGAGTATAGTTGTCCGGTTCTTCTGGATACCTTTCTCAAGTCAGTGAGCAGAATATTTTCTATTTTGGAGAAACTTTTAGTTTGATCCTACGAGGAGCCTTGCTAAGCCTCGTCGGGGCTGGATCGACTAGATGGATTGGATTGGAGTATGCGGCTCTCCCCTTTGCATCGGGTGATCAACAGCAATGGATATTGGATCTAGCCAGTCGCGCCTCCCGCGACTTCCGCTTCCGCTTGGTGTTCCGCTGGTCGGTTGCACTCCCTCCGCCGATGTGTCTCTCTCCACCAGACTTCCAGCCGCCTTTTCGTCACCTCCACCGCTGAGCCGGCCTCGCTCAGTGTGGCCGCCCTACTAGGCCTAACCGGCTAAGCCTTACCGCGTGGGACCGCCGCGGCTGTGGCGGAGGAGAACGCAAGGTGGAAGTAATTTCGCCGGAACATCTCCTGTTCGGTCCCGTGACCGGATACGGCTCTGACAGGGTGACTTTTGTCTTCATAAATCAAATCCCGCTACGCAACCCCTCTCGACGGATAGAATTCAAGAAGCCGCCTCGGAAAGGCAAGAAGACACTCTACCCGGCAACAGCTCTGGCACAGGTTCGGCGTAGAGAGAATATCGAGAAGCAACAAAACTGTGTCACGCAGAAAGACGATCGCGGACCTACCGGTGAAGCAACGGAGGTCAAGAGGAAAGAGGCGAGAAAACCGTTTCGGCTTCCCAGCCTCAGAGAATTCAATCGCAAGATTGTTGTGAAGCCACGCAAAACGGCGGTCGATTTGAAAAGCTGCCGGGACCAGATCGGCGAAGCGGTGCAGAACTCGCTCCCGAGGGGTCTTTCGGAGAGCTCAGTCGTCCGGTTCCTCGAAGAACAAAACACCATTATGGTGTCTACGGACATATGGAAGGAAGTCAAAGCGGTGGGGAAGATCAGACATTTGATATTCCTGCCCGGTAAACTCGTCGTTGGGGCCAACGACGCCTCCCCGAGGGATGAAGCATGCCGCGACGTCATTCATGGGGACCCGCCAGAACTGTCCAATGCACAGATCAGACAGAAGATAAAATCTCCAGGACTCTAAATACTTGGGGCTAGGAGGCTGGGGAGGTCCCAGTCGGCCCTCTTCGCCTTAGCCGGGACCAAGGTCCCTTTCACGGTGACGTTCAACTGGCTGGAGACGCCCTTTTTATACAAGACGAAGGCAGCATGCTTCACTGCGGAGAGGCCGGGCATCGGACGGACGTGCGTAGCAAACCGGCGGGGTATGCGTGTGCAATGTGCGCATCCGCTCAAGCAGGAGAGGGACACGCATGTGTCTTGAACACTGTACCCGAAGTGCACCCTGTACGGGGGAGGAGGGGGAGGGGCACAAAATTTACGACAACCTCTGTTTCTTCAAGGCGAAGGATCCGACTGAGAGAACTGGAGAGATTCGCTCGAGGAGCAGAAACGGGAGGAGCAGCAGGTGCCGAAGTAGCAGAGCGGCCGCCGGCCGGAAAGAGAAAAAGCGGAAGAGGTGCCAGTAAGGCAGAAAGAAATACAACGGGAATCAAAGATCTACGTCGCGGAACGGGAGGAACTTGGACCTGGGGAACCGGGAGAAGTGGCCCGAACTGCAAAGAAATGAGAAGCATACCACCGCGACCAAGGGAAACCCGCCACCGAAGTCGAACGGAAACGGTAGGGAAACACAAGTTTTCAGGCAGCATATCCAGCGTAAAAAAGTGGAAGATGTAGAAATGCGGAGCGTTTTTTCCGGGACCCCTGGGGTCTTTCGGACCAATTTTGAGACATCGTTGGGGCTGCGGTGCAACGAGCAATGCTGTCTGTCACGCAGCTTTATACGGAAAACATTACACAGCTCTCCAACAATCGGTGGCCGCGTTGGAACAACACCGGGAAAAGTCGCTCAAGCAGCTTGGGATACGCGGGAACAAATCGACCTTCTTAGAATGAAAAATAGAATTCTTGTTCCAGAAGCTAAGGGCGAAGAGAAGATCACCGCCTGACGAACAGCGTGAGGTGGAATCGATAAAGGACTAACCATGCATTGCTCAAGAGAAACGTATGTGAAAATCTGACAATGGAACTGCATGCAGTGGGATGGGTCGGGAGCAGGCAATTCTCAGCCTTTGGCTGTTGCTTGAAGCCGACACCCCTGTGGTAATACTCCTGCAGGAACCTGGAAAGAAACCCGTAAAGATCAAGGACGGTTGGACGATCAGCGGAAACAAATATTTCACGACCCTACTAACGGGACCTTCGCGGCCACGGAGAGGAACCTGGACGGGAAAGGGTGTAGTGTGGATACGTGGTGATCGTCCCAGTGAAGAAGGGGGATTGGAGCATCCACATCGTGAGTGTGTACAGGAACCCCAAGCTTCACAAGGTTGACACTCGAAGTCTGATAACTGCAGTGCGGGCGGCCACTAAGGAATCCCTCATCATCGCGAGAGATTTTAGTGCGCCGTACCTAGGATGGGGATACAAGTTCGTCACGCCGAATGGCCGCAAACTTTTTGAAGAAACGAACCAAGAACGCCTAACGCTTACCACAGAACACGACAAGCCTACCAGGATGGGGACCAGCACATGCAGGGTTACGTGCGTGTACCTCACGCTGGTGAGGAACGTGTGGAGCGCCGACTGGGAGAACCTCGCAGAACAGCTCGAGAGCGACCACTGCGCTCTCGAAACGACACTATGGGAGGCAAGATACAAGATAAGAATTGGTACGGCAAAGATCACGGACTGAGAAAATGGTAGAGAGGAAATAGAAAAGGCGGGAGCGGACCTGGTTGACATTGAAGAGTGGACTGGGGAAGTGACCAACAGCCTGCGCCTTTTCGTCAAGGAGGTCGACCCTCGGAGTTGACCCCTGCTGTGAACGGAAGACTTCTCCACCTTTGGGAAGCCCGGCGTAGTCTCACCAAGAGGTAAAAGCGTTAGCTACACAACAAGAGGATTCGTACTCAGGTCCAAGAACTCACCAAACTCGCGGAGGACCATGCGGTCGACCTGGCCAGGAACAACTGGTATAGGGTTTGTGACTGTATATGAGGTATCCTCGGTACAGCTTAGTCATGGCGACTCCTCAGGGCACTGATTGATTTAAGTAAGACTAATCGCTTACGGATAATCAGATAGCTTATCTGATCTACAAGTTACCCGGTAAATCACCAAGTAGATTGTAGATGTAAATCATAAACCAACTCACGCGCAAATATTTGTGTATTGAACTCGCGGGGGGAACTATAGAACATCTAGGACGCGAGAATTTCGATCTATAGTCGGTGACAGGTCAAGAACGAAGTGGAAGCTCTTCCCGCCTCTTTCCACTTTAGTAGAGCGAACGCGGGAAGGAGGCAACCTCCTCTCCACCGTTCGCTCCACTGAAGTGGAAAGGGGTGGCAGGAGCTTTCACTTCGTTCTTGACCTGTCCCCGACTATAGATAGGCTGGTATCGGTGGCAGAACTCGAATACGAACTCGGGGCCATGAAAAGGGTCGCCGTGCCAGGGTCGGACATCACCGCGGCCAACCTACTCTATAATGTGGAAGACGGCGAACAGAGGAAACTGGTTGATCATTTTAACGAGTGCTACTATAGAAGACCGCCGACATTCGCTTTATTTCCAAGCCGAAAAAGGACTTCGGTCAAGACAATCTTAGACCCGTTTCACTGACATCATGCGTGGGCAAAGCTTTCAAGAGGGTCATAAACACTAGGCTCATGAGGTACCGGGAGAAGAAAGGGCTCATGTCTCATGCTCAATTTGAATTTAGACTTCATACCTCGATACAGGACATCCTCCTGTGGATTTGCAAATATTTTTTGGAAAACCCTTCCAGGGGGCATGCACGATGCACTTTCGCCCTTGATTTGGAAGGAGCTTTTGATAATGTACCACATGCCAGCGTACTCAGAGGCCTGAACGAGATACACTGTAGGAAAAGAACGTTTGAATACGTACAAAGTGACCTGACGGACAGGAGGGCTACTCTAACCTTAGCGAGCATGACAATCGATAGCTTCGTGATTGGCTCAAGGGGGACGCCTCAAGAAGCTGTTATATACCCGCTTCTTTTCAATTTGGCGCTGCGGGGTTTACCGGAGGCGCTGGGGGCGTTCCCCGGTGTGGAGCACGCCATCCGCGCCGACGACATCACCCTATGGTGCCGGGAAGGGAGCGACGGGGAAATTAAGGAAACGTTACAGGCGACAGCCAAAGTTGTAGAAGACTATGCTGAGGAGTGCGGACTACGGTGCGCACTGCAGAAGTCTTGACTGCATGTCTTCAGGAACCCTTATGAAAGTGTGCCGGAACATATCGAGATTTCGGTAGCCGGAAAACGGGCCTCTATGCCCACGGAGATCCGTATCCTCGGCCAACTAATTCGACAAGGCAGGGGCAACAAGTCGACCATCGATAAACTTGAGGCCACTGCTACCGAGGTCTGTGGCATGCTTAGGAGAATCGGGAATCGTAGGAGGGGTTTCGAGGAAAAAGAAGCCATTCAACTCGCTCACGCATTCATTTTCTCTAGGATCAATTACGCGACACCGTACCCTGCGCGGACGTGCATCCCATTACTTGGAGGTGCAAGACGGGCTCTTTGTCTGGCTCCACTGGTGGAGCCTTCTACTCTAAGAGTGGGAAGCGGGGCTACAAAGCGACGTCATCGGTGTTCAAAAGCAGCTGGTAACCAGCGCGCTGCGTGCCCAAGCCGCAATTGGAGCTTTGGAATGAGGGCATATACATCCATTCTCTATCCCTCTGACTCCCCCTCCCTTCCTTATTCTTTTCTGTGATGTCCAATTAAAAGTTTTCAATAACAACAAGCTGATACATTACACATAAGACACTCGGCAAACACGAGTCACCGCAATATCCGTGGTTCGAATTCCTCCTAAAAAGACGGTATTTTACAGTTAAGTTTTGATTAGGGTACATGGTCAATGGTCCTGGGAAAATTCCATGCAGTTATCTTTCAAATCTCGGACCATGGTCAAGGGGTCTTACCGCTTATCTCGTTAAGGTTTATTCAAGAAAACAGGTCGTAGTACTTGCGGGTCACGACAAGAGCCACTCTTTGTTTTCCATTTTGGGCCATACTATTTGTGCTTCAGAAGAAGAAGAAATTGTGTTTCTGTAACAGTGAAAGCTATGGACCATAGAGGTTGCATAGCATGGGGAAGAGGGGCTGTTGAAACTTCTCTATTACATCCTCTGCAACTCCATTTCGCGCGTCCGCAGGGTAGGTTGAGGGAATAAGATGGGGTGAAGACGAGCGTCCCAGCGACTACCTCGAGAAGTTGATTTGAATTTAATGTTTCGACGTGTCAAACTTCTATCGCGGGACAAATTAGTACTGTCAATTGCAATGGTACCAACGCCAAATCCAGCTGAAGAAATAATAATTGGTAGAAGCGTTTTTTTTTAAATTTTTATCTAACATACTCGGATATTGTTTATTTGTAAAAAAGAAAAAGTGCGAAATTAAATTCGGAATTTTGGAGAATTGGGAATCAAACAAAAATAAACTTGTATAAACTCCCAATTTTCTGCAAAAAAGAAACTCCGAGAAACACCATTCGAATTTGACGAAAAATAAACTTCGAAGACACGGAATCCTATCTCTAAGTTATCCCTCTATGGCTCCACTTGCACTTATTAGCTGATTTAAATGTTCACTGAAGTCATTTTTGAAAAAGGTCGTTTTTGATCTTATATTGTTAAAAAGTGTTAATTCCCGCATATACCAAGTCCCATATTACAAAACCGCCTATTCATCTCAGGGCAAGGAAAAACAATGACTCTTTTTTCTCGTGGAATACATTGTGTGCACCAATGAAAGCCCTACAATACGCGCAGATTCCGAATGATTTTGTTATAACTCGTTTCGAAGAGGGTCTGATAGGTACACGTTCGGATAAGACTCCTTTTTTCACCGCGGGCGAAGCTATCGATTTCAACTCGCCGACAAGCGCCCGTCGTCGACCACTTCACTCGAAGAAAATTCTTCCAAAAAGGGCGTGTCGCGATATTTGAACACGCTTTTAACGAGAAAATAAGCTACGCACGATTTCGATTTCAGGTTTGTTGGAATGTTTAGAGCGTCTAGATTGAGTTGTCACCACAAAAGGACGATCTCAGAATCGACTTCAATGCCCCTTTAAAACCTATTTAACTGGTCGTCAGAGTTGTTTAAAGATATCAAACAGCTATTCCGATATTTATATGCCAACATCCGGGTTCACCCCAAGGATCTAACCTAGAACCTCTCTTGTTCCTTATTTTTTATAAACGACCTCAAATTGTGCATAAACAATTAACAGCTGTTAATGTTCCCTGATCATATAATGATATTTATGCATATACGATAACGCGATGACTGCGTTCTTTTTCAGAAGGATATCGTACGGGATTGTGCACAAAACCACCTGATGTCGAAAATCCCGTATCAAATGCCCCGTGCCCCGTTCTGTTCGTCCCGCTTTTAAAAGCCCCAGTTTCAGAAGCCCATGACGCAAATCCCCCGTGTCAGGTGGTCGGGTCCACAATTTGACAGCGGAGCATTCTGCTTTCAACTAAGAGGAAGCAAGTGTGCACGCGACCTTGGCTGTGTTCCAAATCTTAGCCAAATGGATCCGAGTTACTCCGGCGGATCGTGTCACGTGACATCACAGATTGAAGAACGCTGGACGCGTGTAGGTTTTGGAACGCCAAGGTACAAAATCCTTACCCTGGAGTAAGATCGAGTAAATTATGGAACACGGCCCTCGTGTAACGTAATCATACCGTTCCCGAGGCTCAAGTAAGGAATGACTGGATAACAAAAATTGTTCTTCAGGCGTGCGCTACACACATTCACGCCTTGCGATCCTGGAAGTGAAAAGCGAACTTGTGCACAAAACAAAATAAAAGAAGGCTAGCGTCGCGGACGTTGATGTCGGCGAAAAAGCAGGATCAAGCGCTTGGGCGAGACCGCCTGCGGCTCGCCACGCGAGGTCTTCCGGAAAGATAGGAGTAGAAGGTTCGGCGCGTAGAATATTCGGTCATCGAGCAAGCAACAGGGTTCCCGAATTTACTGGAACACGACATTTACAAAAACCCAAAGGTGCATTGGCGGCCAGGCATCGAACTTCGGCCCTTTGCGTGGCAACCAAGCACGATACCCACTCGGTCACGGGCGCTTTTTAGAGCGCTGTTCTTAGGCGCCCGTTTCCGGGTTGAGCGGCATCGCCGTCGGTGTCGGCGTAACCATGCGTGACATTATGAAACGTTTCATATAATGACGTCATACTTGACGTCACGCGTGACGTCACCAGGGTAAAATTTTTCCGCTAAAATTGGCGGGAAAATATTTCGCTAAATTTGGTGGTAAATTTCTCCGCTACATTTAGCGGGAAAATGTTTCCGCTAAATTTAGCGGGGTAATTTACCCTCATGACGTCAGAAGTGACGTCACACGTGATTTTTTCCCTAAATGTTTCCGCTAAATTTAGCGGAAAATTTTCCCCGCTAAGTTTAGCGGAAAAATTGAAGTCACGTGACCTCAACACAAATTCAGTTTCCCCGCTAAATTTACCAGGAAAATCTACGCTAAATTTCCCTATAAATATAGCGGGAATATTCTCCCGTTAAGTTTAGCGGGTAAATTCGCGCTTAATTTAGCAAAAATTTTTCGCTAAATGGGAGAGGAGGAGGGAGAGGAGGCATACACTCCCCTCCGTACCCTTCCCTCCCCCTCCTCAAGGGCTGCGCTCTAATTCGGCGTTACGGAGAATCGTAAACGTCTTTCATATTTTTTAAATATTTATTCACTCGGCCACGGGCGCGCTTGCTCGGAGACACGCGTGGCAATATCAGTCACATGGCTAAACATTGAAGTAACGGCTTCCATCAATAAGCATTGAACCAAAGCTTCCGTCGACTCTGAAGCACGTGCTGACTCAGAGTTCTGACAAAGTGGGTTCTGTCAAAACTGTTAAAGGGACCTTAAAACGATTTTTCTACCTTCGCTAAATACTACCCATAATCCCATCCTAACGCTACTAAATGAATAAACTTGCCTTAGTTTTTCCCTCAAGGCAATGGCTGTCGGCAAATAAATTCGAGAAATATGAGCATCGTTCATCCCCTCATCTTGGAGTCAGAAAAAGCGGCCACGTGGTCTGCTGCCTATCCTATGCCACCAACGTTAAAGGGATTGTCCGGTCAAACTTCGTATCCAAGAAAACATTTAGACCTCATATTCAATGACTGTATAGAGCACCTTCCAGGACAAATCTTACTTTCGTGTACTTCCCTGGATGAATAATTGTGTTTTAAAAACAAGCCTGCATAAACGGCGTTTTTCTCTTCCAGCTTCAGAGCAACTGAGGTTCTGACGTGTCCTAATTGAAAGATCACACCGAACTGATGCGCCCTTCGAATTTTCTTCTCCGCGTGAGCGCTAAGTCGTGGTTCACTCTCATTGGTGCTGTAGACATTTTTTTGTGAATGAAAGGGGAATCTCGTTGTGCGGTTGTCACGCTGCACACTTCTCCATGAGATTTAAAGTGGCGAGTAAAGTGGAATACTGCGGTGTGTCGGGATCACTGTGTTCCCACGGAAGAATGAGGCATAGGATCTGACAATTCGCAACTTTCACGACCTATAGGGGGCGCACTGGTGCAAGTCGAAATGGCTGTCATCAGGGGCCCTATGTTGCGCTTTAAGGACTCCCAGGAGACTAGGGAGAAGGAAGTGACGTCAACAACGTTCTTTGGATGTTGATTGGTGGAGTCGCTGATGACGGTATTTGCTAAGATAACGTCATCTGCTAAGATACGTTCATTCACACCTACGTCAATTCCTTCTCCCTAGTCTCCTGGGAGTCTAAAAAGCGCAGCATAGCACCCCTGGATGATCGTCGTAGAACAGCAGTACGAGGCTGGGTCTGCGACGCGTGAGTAATTCCAGTTTTGTTCTATCTGAGCTGTTTTAGAGCCTTAGTTTATTTTTTCTGTCAGGAAGGTGTTTGCAAGGACATTCGTTGTGAAGCCGATCATGCAGGAGCTAGGGAATGCGATTCTCACACCGCGGTCACTATCGCTGAAAGTTGCGAATTGCAAGCTGTTTTGACGTCACATCAGGCATGGAAGCGCAGCCATTGATACTTGCGAAATTTGGCATGTAGTTTCGTATGATAATCCGCCATTGATTACACTAAATGGGGTGTCGTTTAACAGAAAAAGGGCCTTTGCTAATCATTAGGCTGCCGCCAAGTAACCATCACAAGATCTGAAGATCTTCCGGTTTTCACCGGACAATTTTTCTAATCACAGCCACGCGCTGGGGTTGGCAAAGTAGAAAACGCGTGCTGAGCTCCAGGCATTGCTAGCGCTCGGCTATTCTCATCATCGCAGTGGATGGACACGATCCGAGTGTCCGCCGAGGCATTGATTGTTACGAGCCGAGGTCAAGTTCTCACGCAGTTTTCTCGTCCATTCCATGAGCCGCGCTCGACTGTCGTCAAGTGGGTGGTTTCGATCCCACAATTACGTCATCAAGCTTTGCGAAGGGAAGACTGAAAAATATAATCCCCTTTTATGCTCTAAATTTCGCCGCAACCAAGAAGCTTTTGAGTCAGTGGCGGTCCGCACGAGCATACTTGGGCAAGACTGTGACCAGTACGCCTATGTAAAGTCATAAACATTCCAACCCAATATCGTTTCATGACCCCTCTAGCCTGCAGCTCATAAAATTGTACTCATTACAGCACCAAACACAAGTTACATTCTTCTAACATTGTTCTAAAAAAATGTTTGTCTCCATCTTGGTAGATAAAGTCTGATTCTGCTTGTGAGCTCCTACATTATGGTGCCTACATGACAGCGGAGTGCATTCCTGATGATGCATATTTATGCGATTGGCCACCTGTACGTCATTCTAAGTTTTTTTTTTCGGTTTAAGTAAATTTCATTTGCGATTCCGACTAAACAAACGGCACAAAGCGTTCCATATTCGAAGCTACCCAGTGAGGGTCTCGCGCTAATTTAGTCTTATGCAAGGAGATTGTTAATTGGTCGCGTGGTGCTGGAAAAACGAAGCTGTTTAGTGAGGGCCTGAAAGCATTTGCTTGGAGTCGCGGTTTCATAGCTTGCAGTGTCGCCAGTGTTGGGTACTGACGGCTATTTCTGCTTACTGATTTTTTTCGAACCACAACTTTTGCGGTGCGAAACTGACAGGGTGAACCTAGAGCCACTAAATAAGCTAAGCTTCAGAGTAACGACACTTATTCATATTGTGGCTTAAAGTCATGGTTGACACTTACCTGAAGATTTATCTGAAATCACAGGAAACGCCTTTCCGTCCTCCACAAATGTTTAAACAGTTCGCGACAGAGCAAAGCAATATTATATGAGCTCCTTAACACCGAATCTAATGCCGAGGAAGTCGCACTTTTGAATCATGACGATCGGCAGTTGCATCTACTCTGCACAAGCACCAAAATGTCGGCGCCCACAACAATGTTGGGGAACAGAGTGCCGATACTCTAAGCGCAGCTCATTTAGTGGCTCTAAGTGAACTGAACGCGCGCGGCGCATAAAATACTGACATGGCCGCGAATGACGTAACATGCAAGCTATGTATATTATTGCTCCTTTCGCTTAATACACCTTTTATTGACCCTCAAGGAATAAGGTCAAGACATGGAACACTGATGCTTGAAGCGCGAAGAATGTGGGACGGGGACAGTGAGGACGGGGCTTTTGCAACGCGGGGGATACGACAAGGGGTAATCGAACGCGGGTTTTTTGAAAAGTGGGGTTTATGACGCGGGGCTTTTGCACAGGGGTTCTGCCTGGTTCTGCACGCGGGGCAATCCTGCTACACCCTATCGCACGTGTTTCTGAGTGGTGTTCAGCAGTTTTGTTTGTTACTTAATAATACAGACAAAACAAAACTACTGACAATGTCACGAAAACGCAAAATGTTATCTTTCCCGCATGTACCTCAGTCAACAGCTGTGGACCTTTTTCCAGAAAGCTTCTGCGCATGCGTACACTACCGCTGTCGCCATTTTC
>JAZHYW010038299.1:0-22348 GCA_037355805.1 Ixodes ricinus
AATGAATCACTTTTTCATCAGACACATTCTAACATCGCGTCGAGCACCCATGCATTTGCCCATAGCAACGACTTTAACAATCATTTGTTTCAGAGCACAGCGTCATGTTGTGACGTTATCCCTTATGGGGTCAACCGGATGAATGAACCATAGAGTTATTACAATAAACGCTAGAGGCTCAGCTAGCGCTAGTGTGCTGTTGCATTTTGAAGCAGGCAGCAAGCAGTCAGAAATTGACTTCCGGTAATGCATTTCTATGGGAAAAAGCGAGATGCATTTTCCCTCTGCGCTCGATTATAAGAGCAAACATCACGAATAATTTGTACGTACTAGGCACATTGGAACATTTCTCAGTCACGCAGACGAAATAATTGGTCAGTTACGGTGTTTTTCATTCAAATTCGTCGCATTAAAAACGGTGCTAAAACGGCTTCGTACGTGTATTTATGTGCACTGTCGGACACTGTTAGCGCGAACACGGCGTCGACGCTTTCCAACATGGGGGATATACGTGCCAAAACGAACGAAGGACATGTGGAAAACCAAGAGAGACGGCAAGAACTACGCAGTAACACTGGATAAGTAACTCCTTGTGCACGCAGACGATCAAAATAAATTGAAAGAATAAATAAGTACTGCTTTATTCTTTCTGCTCATGAATATGTGCGAAGATGCTTGTTCTGGGTTCAAACTTCAAATCATCACCCGCACGCTCCAAATCTTTGCAAATAGGGGAAGCCAGAGAGCAGGTGCCCGATAAAAACTGCCCGACATAGGAAATAATAAAAGACACACCTTTCGTAACTCACGAGCTTTATTTTTTGCGTTCGAATGTTTCTTTAACCGATCGTAAAGATGCACGACGGAGTCATTTTCATCCAATGACAGGACGGGCATAGTAGCAATATATAAGCACCACCGAAATGCGAGCAAACCCTGAACACACTCTACATTCCTTTCGATCGTTAGTTTGCTTAGAATCGTCGCTCGTTTTCACATACCTTCCTTGAAACAGAGGTTTGGGCCTGAAATAGAGCGACGTTTAACATTGTTCAGTGGTAAAGAAAAATGCTGTAACTAATGCAATTACACTTTCACAATACCAATAAAGGTACATACTATCCGGTACAACCGAAATGACAAAAGTTATTCATGTTATTTTCCGGCGAAGAGACAAAATTCACGCGCGTTTTCCCATAGGAATACACAGGGAGGCTGGAAATGTAGACTGCATTGCTGTCTGCTTCAATTTGCAACCGGAAGTCCCGTAGACACTAGCGCCAGCTGAGCCTCTAGCGTTTATTGTAATAACTCTATGGAATGAACACGGCTGAACCCTCTTTATCGGGCGGCGACTTGCGCCACCTAGCCGAAACTATCAATTCCAACAACTGACTCCGATTAAATTTGAAATTAATTAAGAATGACAATTAATTTTTAATCGCGACGTCACAAAAACAGTAATCACCGAGCTGGCATCACATGGTACTCACACGCACACGTGCTCTCCTCGGACACTGCACTTAAAACGGGCTGTCACAGCTGCGTTCGTAGCTCTGTGGTAAGCGTGGCCGCTTTACGCGCAGCGGACCCAGGATCGGCGGCGGGCGATCTTTTTAGAACATTTGGCGATATTAATGACGGACGCCATACGCCCTATGACGACGGACGTCATTTTAAGTGGTGGGAAAAGCAAGAAACAGATATCGCAGTAAAAGAAAAAACGTAAATGTGACCCAGTGCTTAGAATCCAAATGAAACCGCGCACACATAAACAATCGTTCAGAGCCGTTTTAAACTTGGCTCCGCGTTTTCGCGTGCACGCGTATTCTGACGGAAAGAAGCGACGTTTCTCAGTCTCTTCCGGCAGACTTAAAACGTTTTCTAACGTCCAGGGTCTGAAGAAACAATCTGCGGTTTTTCTTCGAAATCGCTTACGACAAAGGCCACATCACTTTAGCGCATGTCTGGATCTTTGCAAGGACTTGAAGGCTACCCGAAGTCGCTAAAATATCGCACTTCCCTATGCCAGAAAACGCATGCACGCAAAAAACAGGAAGCCCGCATGTTCGTGAAAAAAAGAAAACCTTAAAAAGACACTGAAAAAAAATATTGCTTTATGCGGTTAAATAGAAGACGAATGCCAGAATATATAATTTTCTTTTAGGAACAAAATATAATTAGCGTAATATATAGATCACGAAACTCATTTAGAGCTAGGAGAGAGTTTGAAACATATTTATATTTCGAGACGCACATCCCAAAATAGAGACATATTGCAGCGAGCGCAGCTGACCAAGTAGGCAGGGCGCCCGTGGCCTAACGGTTATCGCGCTTGCCTTCCGCGCAGAAGGCCAGGGTTCGATTCCTGGCCGCGGCTACACACTTTTGTTAACACTGCAATCTGATGTTCTGGTAAATTCGAGAACCGTGTTGCTCATTCGTGGTTAGAAAGTTCTACGCACCGAACCTTCTACGCCGAATGCTCCAGATGCCCACGCGTGTACAAAAGGGGCTCCGCGTGGCCAGCCGGAGTCAGTCTCGCCCCAGCGTACAATCCTGCTGTTACGCCGTCATCGAAGCCCGCGACGCTCTACTGTTATCTTCTATTTCCTCCTGTAAAGCGTGCTCTCCCCGCTCGGCGCCAGTGCACCGCAGAAGAAGGCGACCCTCTCGGGGGTAAGGGTGAGTGACCCAGTTTCCGTACGGACGGGACACCGGACGTGACGCGGTTGGCGGGAAGGAGGGTCCGACCGGCGCGTCGGAAAACCACCTGCGGCCGAAATGTGTCGGGCGGCGAGGTCATTAAAAAAGGATCGCAGCTGAAGACGACAGGGTCGTCCGCTATAGAGCGTTCAATCCAAAGTTATCAGCGCCTGGAAGCTACAGCGCTCATAAGACCAGTTAGGCGTCTGTATTTCGCCACGTGATCGTGCTACCTACCGCCCATACCTATGCCCCAAGAGCGTGCTCGGGCGACGAAAGGAGGCGGATTATAGGCCCGGCGAGTGCGTAACCCCCACTGCACTGTCAGCTTAGGGTGAAGGGACTATGACGCAGTTTTTTCACCTTAGTCGCAGCAGGTGACATCGCGCTGTCCTGGGTGGAGGACGCGAGAACACGTTAATAGGCGGTCGCACTCAAATACAGAGTATTATACACGAGTGACTTTATCGCTTTATACGCGAGTGATTTTATGGCTAGCTCGCTTTCTCTCCCTCAATCTTAACTTTTCTAGTGTTTTCGAGTGCGTTGTACTTCTGAGCTCTGCTCTCGGTTTTCGCTAGATCTCGTTCGTGTTTCATGGTCCACAAAAAGGAGGAACGAGGAAAACATGTTATATCTTAATTAGCGCGTTGGATATGTTCGTGTTCTTCTCTTTTCTTTTTTTCTTTTTTTCTTTTTAATGAACAAAACGTGGATATATTGTTACGATGCTGTTCAGAGAAGGAACACCGAAACTGACGTCTGCGAAGGTGGCTTTAATTCCGAAAACTGCTCGTCGACCGAGCTCGCGCCGTTGCGCGCCCATTTACGAGGCGCGCTCTTCGTCTTTCTTATTAGAGCATCAAATATAGGTTCAGAGACTAATGGTTTCCTTTAGAAGTTTCTCATGTAGCTTCCTTTTTTCTACCTTAAGCTAGCATTTGCCGTGTGTGTCTCCTTCTACTTCAATGCTTCGGTCTTAAGATTAGAGAATCGGTTGATGGATGTTTAAGAGAATAGCCAGAGAAAAAAGAGGGTAAACAAATAGAAAAAAAAAGAAAGGACGCAAAATTGACGTATCTATTTCTCAAAAGAAGAGAGCACGCATATATACGAGAGGCAGAAACCATATGCCTATAGAAAACATATATAATATATACGAGAAGCTGAGGTATATCCTCGTAAAAATAACGGAGGTATGTGGCAAAACAAATAGCGGGCCACTTGATGAATCCTTCCGAACGTTCGTCATGTAGACCACCATCCTCTCGACGACCGCCTGGACTACTCTGGCTCCCGGGCTTCGCTGGACCTCAACAAAGCGCGACAAGGAGATGGAAAAGAATATGTTTCAGGCTAACGTAAGAACAGGCTTACAGTCGACAGTCCATTATTTGGACAAAGTGTTCCCTAGGTAGCTACCAGGTCAAAAGAAACAATGCTAGATAGCTCAAAAACACAAAAAAGTACAGCCTCAGAAGTGTTGTAAGTTGGGCGAGTTGGTAGTGACATGATGAACAGAACAGCGCACAAAAGACAAGGACAGAGAAAAGGAACATGCAGGAGACACAAGCTTGTGTGTCCTCCATGTTCCTTCTCTGTCCTTGTCTTTTTGTCCGCTGTTCTGTTCATCAAGTACAGCCTCAGACGACCTGAGCTAGAGATGATTACCTAACACTAAGGAAACTAACTAGAAGCACGAACAAACACTACGATGTACACACACAAAAATACACCCTTCATATGTGTAAAAAAACTGTTTCTCTGGAGACTTACAACCATGACTAGGACTGGGCGTCAATTCAAACTTTAAACCCGAATAATTCGCCACTCTTTAATTGATTAATTAATCGACTATTGGTCTCGTTTGTTATCATGCATAAAATCTATATTTAAAAAAAAAACGCCTTTGCTTACTTAGTATGTGACAAGTGGCGCAATATACAATTTTGATTTCGAATCAACCTCGAAGTGTAGTTAAGAAAAGTTCAAAGACACTCACACTCGCAGATTATTACTTCAGCTGCATGAGGCAAAGAGGCTTGTTGGAGTTCTCCGGCAAGAGCGACCTCCCTTGATTGTTCACAAGAGTTCTGCTGCGCTAAACGGACACTCGAACGGCGTTGAAGTGGTCGGGACACGTCTAACCTTCTGCAACTGTCTGGAGTTAGAAATATCGCCCTTACAGATAACTTTAGGCTAAAATTTCACCTAAAGTGTGCCCTTTATACCGGTGTCTTCGTCCACGTCTGCGTGGTGAAAGCGTTGAATTATTAGTTGTTTTTTTTGTTCTTCACTTTCTTGCCGATTAACCGGCTAAAAAAGTAATTGCGATTAAAGCATTAATTGATTAATCGGTAGGTTAGTCGATCAATTGCCCAGCCCTACCCATGACTACACATTTTTAGCTCTCTTCTTGTCTGTAAGACATCCGTTTAATCGTAAAATAGGATGCCGTTGCATGGGACACCCTTCATTTCTGGAGGATGTCAAGAGGGTGTGGAAAAAGGTGCTACGCTGAAGTTAGGGCGAACACCTTTTTGGATTGAAATAGGACAAGGATGTGCCTCACATGTTTGCCAGGAATGTTTTCGGAACTATTATCTAGACAACGACTAGGAGATCATGGCGAAACGAACTGAAATCAAGCAGCAGCAACCTATGTGTGTCCATAGAACAAGAGGTTGGCACTTGTTCAACGTTGTACGTTAGTAATACAACCAGCGCGGTACGTCTGCTAAGTTGGGGTCCTTAACCTTCATTACGAAGTAATATTCACGACCCCACACGCAGGTACAAAAAATGACCGAAACAGACAGATGGTGCGGATTGTTTAAATACCGCTTAAAAGACAAGATCTGCGCATTACGTCATCGTTAGCTCATGGCATAGTAATATTATTTTCAGAAAACAAATCACCAAATTTCTTTAAAAAGCGAACATTTCCGGAAAAAGTTTGGAAAACATTACCTTGGCTTCTAGATGTTCGTTACTCTCTTTACTAATTCCTAGCCTCCACGTGTGTCAATATCAGTAGTTCTTCACTGTGCCGAATCATTAGAAACAATAAGAAACACAGAGAGCAACAAACAACATCCAGAGGTCAAGTAAATGTTTCCTTTAATGCTCGTAATTTTTTTCATGAATCGGAGTCATGAGGGACTCCTTTCAGCTAGCCATCGGATTAAATAGATAGCCCTAATAACTCTGATCAAAGATAATCAACTAAAGCGGAGCTACGCGTTGAGGCCGCCTTTATCCCTGGGTAAAAATTTGAAACAAATAATAATCTGAAGGGGGTAGTTGCACCGTTGCCGGAGAATCAACAAAACTAGCTGCAAAACGTAAGCCGAACTCATGGTCGAACTTCCTGGGCCGTAGAAGAGCACGAGTGCCACTCACGATTCGTAGCCGAGGGTCCGAGCGGAAAGCAGGCTCGAGCTCAAGAAGAGTACCGGGCTCGTTGTGAGACGCTGCAAGGCTCGCTCGCGGCAATGCGGGTGCAAGACATGTGGCGGATCCACTGTACACGTGGACAACTTTTCGTGGTTACGTACGCAGTCAAAGGTACGACGACGCGTACATGAACGCCAAATGAAACTGCGCACGCGCACACGGCCAATCGCTGAAAATGCCCAAGTTCTCTACCGGTATTGTGCTCGGAGTAGCGGTATACTAACCCTCGTTTGACATTTCTTTCTTAGCATCTTTAATTAAACTAGAGTGGCCGACCACGGCACCTACCAGGGAGGTGGAGCGAGGAGATCTAAAAAAGATTGCAGATAGAAAGAATTACCTTGATGTTAGGGATAAAGTCCTAATAGACGTTTTGCACACGCGCCAGATTACAGCCGCCATTGCTGACCTTCCCAGATGCCGAGCCACTGAAGCGGGCATTGACGCGCCTGCACAAAGTCCAACGCTGGGGTAAAGGACAAAGTAGAACCCAAGATGGCAATAACCTGCCCTGCTGGGGTCATGATGAAGTGAAGTAAACGGAATAGGGGAAACATAAGTCAGTTACGGCGGCGGCATCCATGCACAGCTGCTGCAAAGCGTGTGCTGTCCGCGGCACTCTTTGGTGCTTACGGCAGAGTGCGCACTTAAAAAAAAAGAAAAAAAACTTTCTTTGGTTATACCGAGAAATACTGATGGAGACGAGGAGACGAGAGGAAGCGTCAGAGCAACGAGCTCTGCTTGGAATGATTAATGGGTGGACGCAAAGTTAGCTGCCTTTGTCTCTACTCGATCTCCGAACGCGAACGGCGATCGCCGCCTTTTGCGTTCGAACCGTGAGTAGGTCGTGTTTTGCCTCTTCACAAGTCTGCCCTTCGGCGCAGTGGTACAGCGTCGAGCTCATAAGCATTGGTTCGTAAGTTCCCTTTCTTTCTTCGTAGTTGATTTCTTCGCAACTATGTGATTTTTCGTACAGGTTGTCCTCAGATGTTCGTGCGGCACCTTTCGTAGCGGGGCGTTCCGTCAAACGTTTCTCGGGGATTCCAACCCTTCAACACATTCTGTGCGAAAGGAGCACACCTTCGTTCCCGAATACACTCACGCAGGCGGCAACGCCGTACCTCTTACCAGCCGGGACAGGTGGATTTTCCGCCGGATAAAAAAAAAAGAAAGGATTAGAGAAACAAGAAGCAAAAACGAAAATTTCCAAATCCGGCCCGCATTTATATAAGAGAGAGAGAGGGAAAGAGAGATGGTTTCCGGGCCAAGGTCATCGTCTCGCCGGCAGCCGTTTCCGTCCGAGGCACGTGTCTCGACTCACCTCACGCGGCAAGCCCGCAGAAGGCCTGCAGGAACGACACTAGAAACGCTTCCTGAGAGAACCCCCAATGTCGCCGTCACGCCATTACCAGAGCACGTGTAGCAGACATGCACCCAGTTACTCAAAAAAAGTAATTAAGTTAAGTTACTGAGTATTGGCCTCAAAAGTAGTTTGAGTAGAGTGAAATTACTCAAATGGAAAGTAATTTACAAGTACAATTACCGTAAAAAAGTAGCGAATTACTTTTGAAGTTACTTTTATTTGTTTTTTTATGGTAAAAGAAAGTACATCGGTTTCGATCCGTTAGCGAGAAAATGTGTCATTTCTATTTTGAGGTTTAGCACGCTCTGAGCTTGATATTTTTAGGCAGTGCATGCTAGTTTACAGTGTTGCGTAAACTACATCTTAAAAGTAGTTGAACTAAAGAAAAAAAGTAAATGAGAGGTTATGTACTTCAAGTAAAGTAGTATGTACACCGGGTGAACTTGAACTTACGTACTATAAATACAATATCTTTTCAAGTGCAAGTACCAAGCACTTTTAACAAAATCTTTCATGATGACCTTTCATTCCCTATATAGTCTTTTAACTGGTACGCATTGCTACAGGGGGTAATCGGAGGTGCATCAGTTTTGCGGAGAATGGCAGCAAATATTGTATAAAGTCAAGTCGCCGCGGAGTAGTTGTTTTACTCTTGCTGACGAGATATTTGACATTATCAACTTATAAGGCACTTAATTGTTTCGGTCTTACAGCCATTACTTCACTCAGAGAAATGACCAGATGATGTCTCGAAAGAGCGTGTTTTCACACGACGATACGCCATTTTTGTTTTTCAAATTCGGGAATGTACATTGAAGTCGGAAGTTTTACTTTCCTCGGAAGGTACAAGTACATGCTCAGAGAATGTACTTTAAAAGGTTTTCTAAACAGTAGTGCTTAAGTACCATGTACTTTGAGTACTTCCCAACACTGCTTGTTTATTATTTTTTTTATATAACAACGATTTATATAACAACAACAGCGATCAAGAAGACTAAATCATACGAAAACGGTCCAACCTTATTCTAGTAGAATAGACGTCTTTAAATACTCTTTTTTCGCGCAAACAATTGAAGAATGGAATAGTCTCCCGGAGTGTGTCATAAATTTAATAGACGCGTCTCATTTTGAGTTTTCCTTGGAAGAGCTGTTTTCAAATTAAAAGAAATTGTGGTTGATTGTTGTTATTTGAAAATGTAATAGCATTTGTGTGTCCTTATTGCTGTTAAACGTTAAGATTGTATGTTTTTCCTCTTATTTCTTCCTCTACTGTAATAGCCCTCGAGAGAAGGCCGACAGTATTGATAAATAAATGAAAAAATAAATAAATGGGGGAATTATTAGGGTTTCTCGAACGATCTTCGAACGTTCGAAGATCTGCATATACTGAGTTTTGGGAGGAAAGGCAACGGGAAATGGTCGCCTTTGCGTTGCACTTTAGCATGCAATTCTTCGAGTACAGCACAAACTACGGGAGCACAAGATGAGCTTCAGAGCAGGTGCTGCATTTTGTTGCTCCTTTGAGTGAGGATGAAGTGAGTGCAGCTCCTGTAGTGGGCGAAAGTTTCTACGCTGGGGAGAAGCGGGGCCAGCCCTTTCTACAAATGGGTCAAGTCTACTTGAGCTTCACATAAAGAAACGCCAGTCTTCGCCGCTAATCCCGCAGTTACTCGGCCTCTCTTGCGTCGTGTCTGTTCGCTCCCCGCGCCTCGTAGCAGTGTTGTTGCAGTGGGGGGGGAGGGGGGGGGGGGTCGTGAACCTTTTTGGGGGGTTTCGGACTCTCCAACTATTTTTTCCCCCAACCCCTCCCCTTCCTACGCCACATGCTTCTCCTTCTTTACAAGTATCAGCCAATCTTCCAATATTTGAAAGTAAACATCTTCGACAGAAATCTGTCTGGTTTGGGGAACAATATGAAAGAAAGAAAACTCAAACCAAAAGTTTAGAAACAAACAGTTCCCAACGTTTCGGGGTCGACTTGACTCCTTCTTCAGGGGTGACTAAAAATGGAATGGGACAGCGCGAGCTTCGACCTCTCCTTCCTCTTCTACCGAGTTGATGTTTTGTGAACGTGCCGCAGGCCATGGACGTAAACAGATGGTAAGGCACCGAGGGACCTGTTAAGGTTCCCCGGTGTGTTCTGGATATGCCACGACTCCAAGAACAGACGTTTTCGAATATGTGGCTCCGTGTCTATCACGTGCGCGTTCCCGAAGTCGATCCGATGATCAAATACTCCTCGAGACCTATCGTAGACTTTACGACTCACGCTCGAGCGCATCGAATTACCTACACCGACATAGCCCCTTGTTGGAAATACGCCGACCCATGTGCTGAACACCGGCCACTTCGTGGAACGTGCCTCGCAAGTGAGACTCAGCGATGATGACACGATTGTGTCTTTCGACGTCGTGTCACTCTTTACCAGCGTGCCAGTTCCCTTAGCAGTTGCTGCAGCCAGAGAGGTCCTCGAGAAAGACGAAACATTGGGCTCAAGAACCAGCCTCAGTGTAGATGAGCTATGCCGCCTTCTCGAGTTCTGCCTTGGCAGTACGTACTTCAGCTTCAAGGGTGAGATTTTCAAACAAGTCAGCGGAACGGCAATGGGCGCCTCTATTTCTGTCACGACGGCAAACCTCACAATGGAAGTGGTTGAACAGAAAGCGCTTAGCACTTTCGCCAACAGGCCAAAAGAGTTCATGCGCTATGTAGATGATTGTTTTTGCATCGTGAAGAAATCAGAGGTGAACAACTTCCTCGCCCACCTGAATTCCATAGAACCGGCCATCCAGTTCACTGTAGAATACGAGAGAGATGGAGTCTTGCCGTTCCTCGATGCTCTGGTGCAAAGGCAAGGAGACAAGCTGGGATTCACGGTCTACAGGAAGCCAACACACACCGGACGCTACCTTGATTTTGACTCGAACCACCCAACGAGTCACAAGACGTCTGTGGTCTCTACTCTCTTGTCTAGAGCAACGACCATCTGCTCGTCGGAAAGAGACAGAAGAAAGGAGAAACAGACCATACTTGCTGACCTCCAAAAAAACGGCTATTCAAGGAGTTTTGTTCAACGCGTCGCCCGTCGACAATGCTGCACGCGCAACAACCATGGATCGTCGGGTGACACACAGCCCCGCCCCATCGCGCGCATCAGCGTCCCCTATGTAAAAGGGACGAGCGAGACACTGGCGCGCGTGCTCCGAAAAGAAGGGATCCAAGTGGCGCACAAGCCAGTTTCAACATTAGGACGGCTCATGCCAAGGCCGAAAGATCGCCTCCCAAGAGAGAAAGCACAAGGCGTGGTCTATAAGATACCGTGCGCAGAGTGCCCCGCCGCCTACATCGGTGAAACTAAATCTTTTCCCGAACGCATGCGCCAGCACAAGAACGATGTGCGCAATTTCGATCGCGAGCGTAGCGCCGTCGCGGAACATTGCGAGGCATTTGATCATCGGATCGACTTCGGGAACGCGCACGTGATAGACACGGAGCCACATATTCGAAAACGTCTGTTCTTGGAGTCGTGGCATATCCAGAACACACCGGGGAACCTTAACAGGTCCCTCGGTGCCTTACCATCTGTTTACGTCCATGGCCTGCGGCACGTTCACAAAACATCAACTCGGTAGAAGAGGAAGGAGAGGTCGAAGCTCGCGCTGTCCCATTCCATTTTTAGTCACCCCTGAAGAAGGAGTCAAGTCGACCCCGAAACGTTGGGAACTGTTTGTTTCTAAACTTTTGGTTTGAGTTTTCTTTCTTTCAAATCTTCCAATATCTTATGTCTTTTGTGCAGGAATGTTTGTTGATAGGCAAAACAACCACTAAAATTCGAAAGTAATTTGTAACTTGAGTAGAAGTTACTCTAAAAAAGTAGTTAAAGTAAACTACTAATTACCGAAATAAAAATGTAATTGAAAGTTACTAAACTACTCAGAAAAGTAGTTTAACTTACAGTAACTTGAGTAGAGTAGTTGAACTACGTACAAGTCGGACGTGTAGGTCATATGTAAAACTTGCCAGACGTGACCGAAATTCCTAAAAAGGAGAAAGTTCGACTTTTCTTTTCAAAATTTTCAAAAATATTAGCTTTTTAAATTTTTATGCTGATTATTTGTAATTCTGAGTTAGGCCCCAAAAGCCCACACTTGTTTTGACTTGACTCGGTAGTTAACCTCAAAATCAATGCATTTTTTATGAAATAATAATATAGTTTACAATTATATTACTATTTACTATTAATATTATTATTCATTCAGCTCAGTGTATGTCGTGTATGATTACATGCAGTTACTGTATACAGTACAATGCTCTTCTGTATTTTGTGTGTTTTATGCATTCATTTCCAACCAGTGTGCCAGTACCGACACCGCAATGTTATTCCTGGGCACTATAATAAACATTGATTGATCGATTGATTGATTGTTTATTATTATTATTAGTAGTAGTAAGCACCATAAAATCTATTTTGAAGGTTACACAGAAGAGTGCAAGTGCAGCAGTGCGAGAAGTGGAAGAAGCACAGCGAGCGGTCAAACATGCAATCTCCAACAGGTGGAAGAAACGCCAGTTTTTCGTCTTTTCCGCTTCAATAAACAAGACCTTCAAAACAAACAAAAAATTCCCCCAAGCATGCTGTTTGCGTTGTCGTTCATTTAAACAATTACCATTGAAAATGTTTGTTTTTTGTATTAATTTAAAATTAGACCTCAAACCCAGTGCTTGCATTGGGATAAACAAAAAAAAATCAGAAATTGTTTTATGGCAATAAAAAGCTTATAAATATTACCCTCTGAAAGTCTCATGCGGGATACCGGGGAACTTAGGAAAAACAAGTTATTATCGATGCTCGGAGAAGCCCTAGCTCACAATTTCGCACTTTTGCAACAGCCCCTTCTCCACCCACGCTAAGCCGAATGGCTCGTTTAAGACTTTTTATCTCTGTTTCCATCTTTTTGTAAATAGAAACTTGCATACACCCTTGAAAGGTACAGTGCTCCCTTAATTTAACGCCGACACGACATGGTTCATTTTCAGCCCTTTGCGCTATTCCTGGGCCAATTGGTCGAACTGCCTGTTGAAGTCTTGACTCCTATCCCAGCCCAGCCTGTATAGTTATCTAGCTAACGTCCCCGAACGAAAGCCAACTTTTTTTTCTGAACATTGTCGGCGTGTGAATTCGGTATTTTTGAAGGAATGTCACGCTAAATCTTCGCAAGATCGAAGTTAGTATTATGCAGCACTGCGTACGAAAACCGGCTTTCCCACGCTGTCACGTATCTCTCGTGGTGAAGCTTCTGATAATGTATCCACACGACGGAGATTTCTTCCACAAAGAGAAGAAACATCACTGCGCTTCGAGGTCAGGTGCGCCACATCACGGATGCTTTCTCTTCCCTGTGCTCTGCCGAGAGGCGAAGATTGCCCCATCGTTCCGGCAAGAAACGAAGATGGCGTCGAACGAAAAGTTCGATGGACGTGTACAAAAAACATGTAGGAAGCTTGAAGTCGTCGCGTTTCTACACCGACAGCGTCAAAGTTGACAGTGTCATAATGCTCTTCTGGTGTAGTAACATGGCGTAGATTTTCTTGAGGCAGAGGAATATACGGTGTCGTGTCTGTGAGGGTTACGCTGGTAACGACACCGACGCGCAGGCTAATCCCCGTACACTGCGGGGAGCCGAGGACAAACTGTTCCTTTCCTCCAGAGTGTCATATCACTCCGGCGAGAAAATTACCTCTGGAGGTGCCTCGTGTTTCCGACGTGGGCGAGAAATTCGTAGTGCGCCGATACGATGCCCATCTAGATCGAAACGGGCGGTGGCGTGGTCTCTTCAAGAAACGAGTTTATATAAACAAGAATTTAATTATCGTCAGCCGAAACGTATTCCACTCGAATCACTACAGTTAATCCAAATAACATTATTAGCACACATTCTCAATCGCAGTGGTCGGGTAACAGTTGTTCAGGATGGCTCAGTGTGGTGTTGGGCATGGTTGTGTGGTCGTGCCCCCACGCGGCTGAAGAAGTCCCATGGCTCCTTGGCGAGAGTGAAGGCCGCAAGAAAAAAACATCTCTAGCCCGGCCATAGGAGAACATGGCAGGGCAGCAATGAGCATCTCGCTTGATTTCTTTTCGCAACATTAATTCCATGCGTCCATTAATGGGTGGACGCAAAAGCTAGCTGCCTTTGTCTCTAATCGATCTTCGAACGCGAACGCCGATCGCCGCCTTTTGCGTTCGAACCGGGAGTAGGAGTGGGGTAGGTAGCTACTTGCAAGAACCAAAAAAAAGATGCGAGGAAATTTCACGAGTTGTGATCCTGGGCCGGCTTATTAGGACAGTGTCTCAACTGAGACTGGGTGAAGGAAAGCAGTGTAAACGTGGGGCGCGCGAGCGTCTTGAGACGCGGCTTGGGTCCCGCTCAGCTTGTGCGCTGGCTTTTGCAGTGCTTTATTTCTCCCAGTCTCAGCTGAGGCGCTATTTCTAACAAGTCGCCCGCAGTGCTTATCATAAGTTGCAAAGGACATGAGTCATGGTGGGTTTAAAGCGCAAAGTGGAAGCTCGGAATCGTCGCATTATTAAACCAACATAGTGAAAGTTGATCGTCTGACATGTCTCTTATTTCAATATATGAAATAGAAATTAATCCAAAGAAAGACGACCTAGGGAGGGTTTCGCCCATATGCAACGCTTTCGATAGCGCACTTCCACGGGAAAAAAGCTTTATTAGACCCTTTTCCCGAGCGTCAGATTTGAGTCACGATGACTGGCTTTTTGTTGCTTTACCGTGAGGCCCAGTCACTGCGTTTTGGAGATAACACTCTTTGTGAGTTGTCTACGAGCAGAGTAAAGTTGAAACTGAAGATCTCGAATTTCTGCACGACGGCGGACAGAAGAGAACCGGTGCAATCAAAACGCTGGAACCTTAAAAATGTATGTGTGTTTATCTTGAGGACAAGTAAAAGAAAGTCCACTTCGTCGTCGCTATCATATGTAGTTCATTATTTGCGTACTCCGTGGCGTCGGAATATTGCGGGCAGCATCGAATAGCTTATTAGATGGGGAGCATCTCTTGCACGGGTCTATGTCCCGCGGCGTCGGCGTCGGCGTCATAGTCCGCACTCACACTACGCATGCGCAACTCTCCTCCTTCCCTCTCTCCAACAGCTGCGCGTTACTCTCTCCGCTCTCTCTCTACCAGCTGCGTGCACTTCGCGTGCGTTCGCTTCCACTCACACCGCGCGCGCTTGCGCAACTCTCTCCTCTAGTCTCTTCTCCTTGCGAGTAGCGCCGCGCGCGTTCCCCGGAGGAGTGAAAGGAGGATAGTTTTGGGCGCGCGGGTCGCAGCGCCACGCCAGGGCGTTCCAGTGGGGTGGGCTTTCCCCGCAACTCTGCGGCTGTCGTCTGCTAGCGTTTCTCGGCCGCTCGCGCCCGCCGCAGCCCAAATCCGGCCGGCCAAAAGAAATCAGTCGAGAAGGGAATAAATTAATTATGATCCGCGATGTCTCGCATCACCCCGTGTGTTCCCTTCGGGAAGATGGTGTAATTTTTTTATAGTCACAAGGTGCTTTCGAGTTCCTATTTTATGTCGAGTTCATATTTTTACCAGGAGCATGCTCGTAAATGTCGTTGCTGCGCTATGATGAGAAACTGAGTTAGGACACTTGAAGACCGTATAAAAACACTTTTTGAATAAATATTAAAAAAATCTGAGTGCATCATCTATTCATTAGAAGATAAGAACGCGACCTGGATGCCTTACACGTCTAAAAACTCGGAATGCGTAGAGGCATGTCTTCGAAAATATCAAGCTGCACATTGCATTTTTTATTGTGCGATGTTTGACAAATACTTGTTACATTCTTGTACTCAGACACTGGCGATGAAGTGGCCATTTATTTGCAAAAATAACTGAATACGTGGCACGCGCGGAGGCGCTACATTTGCACCGCAAACAGGAGCTTTAGCACTAGCTGCCACCCGTATTATGGTTGGGGCCGTGGGACCGCCGCCTTAAAAGGTTTTGGTAGAGAATTCGCATTTCACAGTCCTAGCTCGAAATATAGCAAACCACAAGGTAAACTGCCCGAACAAAATGTCTCCCCTCTCTCCTACCGCTCGGTAGACACATTTAATCGTTGTTGCTTTCAAAGTTTAGAAGCAAATAAAAGCCAACATATCGCAGCTTTTTTAGCTCGAAATGCGGTGACTAGGTAGTCGTAAACCCGGAAACTGAGGGGGAAGGGGTAGAAAAGGGCAGCAGTTTCAAGTAATGGTATGACTTCCAATAGTAATGTAAATGAGTATTGCGATTAAGTCCTAATGAAACGAATAAAACAATTCGCTAAGTAATTTTGAAAAGTAATCGTTTACAAGTAATTTCATGACTTGTAAATGAGTACATCGTACAAGTTTGGCCGCGTGGGTCTTCTCTATGAAGCAAGTCGCTACCCGGCGATGCAAATTTAGCGGAGGGTTCAAATGATAGTGGCTGTAAAAAAGTTGAGGGCGGAATATCTGTGCGCGCATGCTTTTGATTCTACTCTTTATTCGGGGTTTCCCTTCACGAACGGTCCACCAGAAGTCTTCCGCGAAAACTTGAGGTCCTTTCCGCATTTCAACGTGGTGCGGTCGGAGAAGTCCTTCAACAGTCGAATAGGGAAGCCCACCATATTTCACTGCACCGTAATTTGGCAAAGAGACAACGCTACGGCGCCCTCGAGCCAATCAGAGCGACGGAGGTAAATCACGTGCCAGTCCTTACCAAAGGTACAGGGGCAAAAACGTAACCCGAGAAATTAAAAAAGGGGGGAAGGAGGGATTCCCCTCTATCCCGGACGCTCTTTTGTGTGTCCCAGACGTCGCTTTCGTACCCTTCTTGAGTTTAGCGCCTTTCCTCTCTCTCTCTCTCTGCCCCCCTCCCCCCCCCCTTTGTGGCATCGACAACACTATACACAACTAGCACAGTATGGTCACGTGTCTCCGTCCCACGCGCTGAATGACTCACCGCGACTTTACCTTTCGCCGTCTGCCAAGTTACAGTGGGACGGAGAGGTCCTCTCCGCTCGTGTGCCAATTTAGGGTCCTGCAGTGTCCGGCGGGCATTTTCATCTCGGTCTGACCTGCGCCCAGGGCTCCGTATTGAACCCGGCCATTCGACTAAGCCGAGAGTTTACGGTTCATTCAACGTCGCATTCGAAACAGAGAACTCGATAGGAAACCCCCGAGTATGCAATGCGAATGTGTGGTAGGAGCTTCGACGCCATAACCATTATCGAAGGACAGTTAATGTCGACGCTACGTTTAGGGTTTCAAACACGGGCGAGACATATTTCTCGCGTCTTTTTGTGGAACCCGACCACGATGGCAAGGGACCTCCTAGAACAGCGAACCTCCGTTGAACTACCGCCGACCCGAATCACCGTAGCACCATGACGTACGCGAAAGCGTCACGGGTGCCGCAGGCGATGCGAGTACATTCGGAAGCGATCGGTGGGAAACGGGAAAAGCTTCCCGAATGTATGTCTCCTCATGGTCCTCTTTGCGTTTACAATATCTTTTCCGAGGCTGCCTAGCTTCCGCCAGTGTTTGCGCCAATCCGACATGAGCGACGTCGTTCATCCATCCCAAACAAAGAAATGAGACGACGACTATCACCAAGATTTCTTAACAGAAGAATGACGTCTCGTTGATTCGCGTTCACATCCAATCAGAACTGCCACCGGTCTTCTTTAGCGTTCAAAGCGATGACAATGGTCCGTTTGTCCAGGTTTCCCAATGGCAGTGGTGACGCCGCACATTCTTTCAACGTCAGACTGGTTATTGGACACTCTGCTTAGTTCTCAGCCAAACTTCTGACCACATCACGCAACTGGAAGCCCTCGTTGTTCCACTCTAGTATGGTACATCGAGCTCTACAACTGAGCAAATATCTTGTCAAAACCGCAGCTGACAGTTATAAAGTACCTGTCTGTCTTCGTCCCTCTGCGCATTTACTTTATCTTTTTTCTTTTCGTTCATATATCTGGAGGTAGTTGAAAAAAACTCTGGCAGAGTGTCTCTCCGTAGGCAAAGTCTGGCTCGCTGCGTCGCTTGATGATTGACTCGCTCCGCAGACAAAGTAGAGAGAACGAAATGCCTGTGTCCTCGTCCAGGTGTATCTTTATATCAACATGAACATAGAAGTGCAGCTTCAAAGGCAGCATACAACCTTCCACGGCAAGCCTCCAAGAGCGCAGCTTCAACGAGTGCCCGAACAATCCGTTATCATGTCTGCAGTAAAACCCAAACTCGAGCTCCCTATGACAGCGTCCGGGTGATGATTATGCACACCGTCCAGCCCCCCCCCCCCTTAAAAAAAAAAAAAAAAAAAATATATATATATATATATATATATATATATATATATATATATATATATATATATATATATATATATATATATATATATATATATATATATATATATATATATATATATATATATATATATATATATTGTGTACGTTTTTTTTAAATATTTTACCGCAAAATCTGGCGTCCGCATCAAGCCGAACGTTCAATCTCCACCCGACTGTAGGGGAAGTGGCCGGACCGGATGCCAAAGCTTCAGAACCAACTGTAATCTTATTCTAAATGTTAGATCACGTGTAGAATCCGCTATATGCAGCCACCTCTACTTGTGAGCTTTCTCTCAGCCCATTATCTACCGGTAAAATTTTCCTAAACCTTATAGCTTTTTAGACGAGGATAACAGTCTGTTTGGGTAACACAGTGTGATTCGGATCACATAGCGCTACATTTTTGGGCGGGAACCAAGGTTAGACGATCGATAGTATTCTTTGCTATGAAATAAAACAAAATTCACATACGAGTTCTCAAAGAAATCATGTTTATAAAATGTTCGAAAAATCAGACTTTTATTTACAAATAGTTCGGCCCGAAATATTTATTCTACCATTTCAGGCATTTTCAAGTATCGCAGGATGGAATTTTCGATTCGGCTGATCACTGCGGACGAATGCGGAGAAAAACAAAGATGCTGTACATTTAGAGTAGAGTTTAATGAACCTTGTTGATGTCGCCTGGCATGCAGCCGATGCTGGCGAAAATCACATCAAGAAAAGAAAGTCTCATCATTTCAGTGTCTGCAAAACTGATGGGCTTCATAGAAATAGCTTGGTTGTTTTAGTAGTTCAAAAGTTTAATTTATCTTTACCTATTCATCTGTCAAGTTAAGTGTTACGCACCCACAAAACCAAGCAGAAGGTAGAAATCGAGCCCAACGTCTGATGCGCAGAAGATACTTATCCTGTCTGTTTCCAAATCTTTCTCGCTCGACGATTTTATGATTTTCGCACAAGCAAATGCGCAGTGGTGCCATCACAAATACAGACGGGTACAGAAAACTTTTTGCGTTATTTTTTTTTCTGAAGTGTCAGCAGAGCGTCCGACGTAACCCAAGTTGTCCAAATCTCCGCCTTCCCTAGGTTCGATGGGGAGAGAGGAGGGCGGGGGGGAGTGTTAGGGGCATGCGTCAGTGCCTGTCCCCACGGGAATGCCAGCGTTATTTTTTTAGTGAAATGTTTGATTTAAATCGTGATAGTACAACTGGTTCGATGAGAATCATTGCATTTTAATCGCAATCATTGATTTAATGGCATTGACTTTCATTCTCCACTCTGGTACATAAGCGCGTATAAGGAAATTCACGTGCCGAGCGTACAGGCAAAACCCTGGCGAGCGCCGTTGACAGGTGTCATTACCAGCGTTCGCGCGTATGGCACCTGCTTTCCTCGCTTTCCGCGCGACCAACGTGCGTACTGACTGCGGAGATGAAACGCCAGCTGTGGAAATTTTGAACGCTGTAATGGTGTGGGCATATCTGGGGCAACTGCGTGTGGCAAATAAGCCGTGCTTTGCGCGCCCGGTACGCTAGCACACCTTGCGCGTCGATGAAGGCTGTGCGAGCGCTCTACACTTCTTCTGGAATGCCGGAAAGTTTCTGCTCAGTTTTCACCCGCCACGTGGCTTCTGTATATGACCTTAAGCAGGGAAAAACAAACAGAAAAAGCTAAGAAACAACACAGGAAGTCCGGGTACAAAACAAAAGTTAGTATTCACGCTAAATCGCGAGACGCAATTAGTGAAATATTAAACAAATTATCTGTCTTTACGGGAGGCTCAATCATTCAGCAAAGACAACCACATGGGTATATGGAGTGCAGCTAAATGTATAATTTTAGATGAATAATTACTAAACATAGCACATAATCAGTATCTGTTTTTGTTTTGCAGTTCATAAAACAAATAATGCGTTTCTTGGCTGCATTCAAGGAATGCTGAGGAGAGAGGGCTTGTGAAACAACGATTGAGCTGCTCCTATCCCCGCCTTCTCCATACGAGAAGCAACGAAGGCAAATAAAGGCTGCGAACTCCGAACCTAATATTATTTCATGTACACGTTCTGACGGCCACAGACAGATTTACAACGGGGTTCCGAATGATTTGGGTAACAGCGTCTGGAAGAGAACGGCGGAGAAGCTGAGGTCGCCCTGCGTGCCTGCGCACTGCGACGCCTGAGCTTCCCATGACCCAGCGGGAAAATCTCCAACTTCGGGGTAAACTCTCCATGGAATAACAGTCCGAATGATAGAGTCGAGTGCTGCGCTCGTGACCAATCAGCTACCGCCGCGTTGGGGCAACGAGCGCGACGTCTCTGAGAACTTGCAAAACCACGAAGCCCACGCCACTCAGGGCCGTCGAAACTACGCACGTAAGAGGAACCCAGAAAGCTGTCAGATTGCACAGGTCGCGTGCGGGAGTTGGCCCAATCGTAAAGCAAATATTGCTGCATCACAATCAACTTCCCCCTCCACGCACACACACTCTCGAATGAGTAAACACACTGTCCGGGGATTGCATTAAAATACGCATTTTGTTGCCGATCAGGTGAACTCAACGATGGACCGCATGGGCATCACGAGCCATCCCAGCCAATAGAATCCAGTGAACGTATGACGTCACTAGGCGTCCCACGCGTCGCTGCACTTCTGCCGAAGGTCATCCGACATTCACGCGGCCAATGGGATTGGAGCCATGGTCGTACCACCGCGGTGTCGGCGTAAGGCGAAGCGGAACAGGCAGACTTCGTTTCGCCCCAGCGTCGACCGCAGAAGCCACGCGAAGGAACGAACTCATACTGGAGCCTGCGCTGCGTGACCAGACGCTTCGGCAGTCTGTCGCGAGAGAAGACCGCGCACGCAGGCACCCTCATTGGATGGAATGGTTTCGTATCATCCGGAACGCTCCGCCTGAAGGAACCAAATTTTTGTTTTGCTTTTGTTTTTTCGCGGGCGGTGGTCACGCACGACTCCACGAGACGCGGTAAACAATGAGCCTGGTCGCCCGCGAGGCCCGCGCGGAGAACCAGGCGTGTCCGAAGTTTCGAGTCTCGCACGGCGTCGTGAGAAAGCGCGGCACGCGAATGCCGAATGCGTCGCTTCGTCCGGGCCCCAAGGAGGCCGCCGAGGTCGCGTCCTCCGACCCCCCGGGGATGGACTCGGTCGCCCCCCGCCAGGAGCCGGGGCAGACACAGTCTGTCGTGGTGGCGCCGGCACGTAGCTTTAAGCAGCGCTCACGCTGCAAATATGGAAAGAAAGTCTCCATAAATACCATCCGAGTTCCTCTTTCTGCTACATAGATATCTTTGAAGCATACTGGAAGATGCGCGTCGGGCGTGTCCGTCGAAATTTCTTCATTTTTGTACGCTGTAGTCATCCTCACGCAAAGGCACGTTGTCAGATACCATGCAATCTGCAGACGCGCCACACGCTTCTTTGAAGCCCGATTACTATACGGCTTGCCGGAGTAATAGTTACGAACGAGACTTTCCCGCAGAACACGCAGGGGATCATTGAGTTCTGTATAAAAAAACACAAGCGAAGACGATTCTCCATGTACCTGATCTGAGCCGACAACACTGCGTGAAGACGTTATCTCTGTCCTGCAAATACTTTTTCTGCAGATCGCGTAATTCACATGTTCCACGGGCAAGCAGAACCACAGGGTTTGTTCATAGACATGTTACTCGGCATATTTCATGCTGGGAACATGTGTGCAGCCGCTGTTGCATGACCACGGTTTAACTGGCATACAAGGAATGCCTCCGTCTGCAGACTGCATACTGTTGTACCGCCGCCAAATTCCGGTGTATTTGCGCGTGTGTCGCAGTACAGCAGCTCGCCGCTCGCGTAATTCGCTAATATTGGGGCGCGTCTTCCGCGCTCTCTCGGTTTCATACCATCGCCGCGTGCTCCAACTTAATGAGGAAAATGCTGCGAATCGCCTACGCGTCGCACGCGCTCGCTCGCTGTATAAAAATATTCCGAGTAAAAAAATTAGCAGAACCCATCCTTTGGGAATGATTATCTACGTTAATGCGAATAGCATCAAACGGTGCGGAGTTATGCGCGTTCGTCAGGTGGCCGGTACACCTCTAGATACGCCAGCCCACTCTGAGGCGATTCTAAATTTGTTGACACTTTCACAGCCCTGCGCACGATCTCCGCAGCCCAGCACGTGCGTTTGTGTCACTTAGGAAGGCGAGTAAAGCACGCGCCATACGCACAAACACTCAAAATGGTACCGACCAGACTTTCTGGCGTCTCAGCTAGTCTCAACTAACGGTACTCTAAACGGTTGTTTATATCTTACCATAGGACGCGCTCACAGCGCTGTCACAGCTACCGGTGCGCGCGTTGCCCCATGCACGAGGGCTCTATTCCGCCTTCGCGGAGGCTGACAGAGGTCTCCTGAGC
>JAZHYW010038300.1:0-19937 GCA_037355805.1 Ixodes ricinus
ATAGTATCGTTGACTTCAGTTATGTTTTTCCCCAACGTCCGGACGTCTGGCAACTGAGCGGTTTTCGCGCTTAATGTAGCGCTTTTTTAGTTGCCTACCGGGAGAAATAGACGTTTCGCGGGCAGCGGGATTCTTAGCGGTTTTCACACCATGTCTGCATTGTTTTCTCTGTTTTCTTTTTGCCGTCATACTTGGTTCTTTGATTTTACAGTTATCGATCATAAGTAGCTTACTTCTTGTGTTAAGTTGGGGTCGTAGACAAAGAGAAACGTTGTCATCTTTGCTTCGCTCCTCAGCAAAAATTGTCAGTGAGAGGGAAACGCTTGAGACGTCATTGATAGGTTACGGGGACAGAACTTGGAACATGTTCTTAGCTGATTCGTGCGTGAATGTATTAACTCGTATTCCAAAATCGGCCAGATGAAATGGGCCCAGTGAACTGTTAAAAAAAACATGGGGGCTAAAGGATTCTAAGCTTCCGAGACTGGTTACTGGAAGTCCCAAGCGACGTTAGGCGAGTCAGATATGCCACTTCTGGGGAAAATATTACTTTTTGCGAAGCATTGGGTTTGGCCATTGAAGCGCTGAACTACCACCAACTACCGCTCCAGAGGTCAAAACGATGAAGGTGTTAGTCGTCAAGTATGGCAAGACAAACCACATAGTTACACCTGGTAACAATAAGGCTCATGCGAAGTGGCCATCGTTTTGTGCATGAAAGCGATCCGAGTCAAACAACATAGCCACCTTCTAAGGCGATCTTTAATTCACTTATACGGTTTTCAAACTAATTATAGTGGTCGATTGTGATTAAAAAGTCATTATTGCTTTGCGTGTGGAATTTAGCGGTTTGTATGTAATTTTAATGCGTTTTTTTTTTTCTTTTTGCTTTTGGAGTTGCCAACACGTGTTGACGACTCCGGAAATATATTTCGAGAACATAGTAGCGTTTATGGACACGGGACGGGAGGGAGGAACAGGACAACACAATGAGCTAACTTCAACGTTTTAATATTCAGAGAAATCATGGGGATAAATATTCTGCGCTATCGCGCCACTCAACCGATACCCTACACTGCCGCTGTTCTGCAAAAACTGGGTCTCTTTATCCACCAGATTAATCGAAACCACGCTGACTCACCGATCCCCGTAACTTCTCCTTCAGTTCTGCCTCTAGGATTTCTCGTACCGAGTTATCCTCGTGTCTACCGATGATCGTGCATGACTTGAACTCAGGTTTGTATCCACAGTCATGACAGTGCATCGACAAATGACCATCCCGATGTCCATTCACTTTTTTTATTCTGTTCGCGTAATCTATCGTTGACACATCTTCCCGCCTGTCCCACGTGTTTCCTGCCACACGTCAGCGGGATCTGATAGACTACTCCTTCTGTGCCTGCTGCAAATGGGCTGCGATGCTTCTCAGGCAGCCTACCGGCCGTTTCCGAAAGGGTTCCGTCAGTTTCTCCATTTCATGCCCAGAGTAGAAGCGATCAAACTATGGTGGATTATATGACTAGCGCAGCAGAAACTGGACGGCGCGCAATTCTGGAAATGGTTTATTGTAGTGGGTGCCGTAAAATTATCAACCCGCTGCGTAGTGGGTGGTCGCATTTTTGCGCACCACCGAGCCGCGCGCTTTCTTTAAAGAATTCGTTTATCGTGCCGATATGTGCTAAACCTATAGTTTTTCTACCACGGGCGGGCTGTGCCCTTCCCACGGCGGATCATCGGCCGGTCTTCCCTCCCACCCGGGGCGGGGGCCTCCAGATACATAGATTCTACGCGGGCGCCCGGGGCACCGCGGAGTGCGGCTGTCAACGGCTGGCGCCCCACACTCTTATAGAAAAAGGGTATCGATAGTCCTCCCTAAGGGGAGGAACGGTCTTGTAACCCATGTCTCCTTTAGAAAGGGACAAACCTTCGTCCCTGAAGCGGGGAGCAAATAGTTCCTCCATCGCCTGCATCTTAATATGGCGGCCCCCAATCGAGCAAATCGAGCTCAATAAGGCTTAACGAGGACGCTACATCTCTTGAACGAGACGAGAGGAACAGCAAATAAAAGCGTAACACGAGCTTTCCGCGAACTATGTTTATTTCCGAAGCCAGATTCCCCTCGCAGGTAAAAGAAACTTCGCGTTTCAAAAGCAGTTACTCAGTCTTCTCGTCGTCAGCACTGTGATGTTAAACGGAGACAACCGATACCCAGTTACTTCGCGCACTTTGCGTCTTACCTTTGCTATTCCTCGAGTCGCAATTCCTTCGTCAACCGCACATCACGGAGGAATGGCAAACCAATCCGCGAAACCAAAAGCCGCTCTCAAAAGAACAAACTCGAAGCCGCTGTTTATCACGTAGCGTGAAGGAAGGTTAAATCGCTTGCCATAATAAATGTTTGTTTTTAATAGCGCCCCAGAATATGTCACCTGACGAGCCACTTCCTTCAAGGGACGCCCTTTTGTCTATTTTCAATTAGAGGCGTCTTTTTTCGCAGCGGCTAATTATCCGCCAGTGCGGCGGCTATACAACAGGCCGCTTGGTGTGCATAACGAAGTGGCTTCCGTCGGCCCTTCAAGAGGCTTCGAAGCCGTCTTGTTTTGCAACTTCTGTCATTCACAATGGACCCCCGCGGCGCTGGTCGTTTGGCATCAGAGCGCGTGCCGGCCTGTCGGCGCCGACGGCCATCAAGAGACGTGGACGGACGCCTGAACGATACTTTGTTTCACCCTCCGATGTACCGAAATGGACGCTACGTAACACCGGAGGGCGTGTCACGTGACCTTCTGGTTAGGCGCAGCTACGCGTGGAGCGCTAGGTTGGCTAACATGACTCGGTTACGGTACATCGAAAGGTAAGGTGGTACCTGGAGTGCATCTGCGACTTGTGTGTTAACAGTACTTCTATTTTGTGCGCTCCCTATGCGCCTGGCGGCGTCACTAATCGAGAGTATGTTAGATCGTGGCGACCTTGGTGGTACGTGCACGGCTTTGCAGGGGGACGACGACTCTTCTGCTGATATCTCTCGCAGGCGTCCACTCCGCGGACACTCAGGTGGGGACATGGAGGGAGAGGGACGCTTTTACGACAGCCACACTGTTTGCTCGTTTCCTGTTTGTTTATTTTGGGCTATGGGAAAGGGAACGTCAGGAGATGTGGGAGTCTTCATAGAAGGGACAAGTTGCCACACGACCTTTTGGGAAGAAAGTTGGAAAGAGGCGCTTAGGGTCAAGAGATACAACGGTCACGTGATAGCCTGGTCTAGAGATTAAATAAGAGCCAAAAATACTTAACTAGTCAGGAGGCCTAATCTGGGTTAAGATATCTAAACTGGGCAAAATGTTCAACGAGTCAAGAGATATATCATACTAAGGTACAAACTTACCTTTCCATGTACCGCAACAGAGTCATGTTAGCCAACAAGGCAAAATATCTATCTATACTATCTAGTATATCTATCTATTGATCTATCTAGTCAAGATATCTATGGCCAGTCAAGAGTAAGCTCCACAGCGGATTTGGTTTGTCTTAAACAAGCCCACTGTAAGATAAGGAGCGGTGAGTCAGAAATTCGCAGTTGTCGCTCAAAATCTTTTCAAGTTACGGGTAGTTTTTTTGTCATTCAATAAAGCTGCTGTAAGATGATGTTTCGGATTCTCAATCAGAAGCTTGGTCTGCTGGGCAAGTTGGTAATTGACATTCTTATTAAAAATAGCGCAAAAACGACGGGACTTGTCCTGTGTGCCTCTTCGTCTTTTTTGTCCCGTCGTTTTTGCGCTATTTTTAATATGAATCTCAATCAGAGCTTTTGCGTTTCAACAAGGTAACCAGGAACTGTTTCTGAAAGTTTAATTTTAACTCTGGATACATTGCAGTCTGGCATCAGTTGGGTGAGTTCCAAGACGCATCGTGGTTTTATGTTTTACGTACAGGTCATTAAGTTTCCAGGGTAGCGCCAGTTTAACCTGCTGCTTTTGGCAGGGAAAAGGAGGTCAGAGGTCTAGTATTGGATATCCTGACTCGCTGGACATCTCGACTCTTTGGGATATGGGTCAAGAAACTCAATCCGAGACAAGTCCAACGAGTCGAGAGATTTATGGCAAGACAAGAGGTTCAATATTGAATCTTTAACTCATTGGAGCTTTTGACTCGTTAGATCACATGACTTGTTTGACATCTTGACTCAGAATCGTAAAGCGGACTGGTTGGAGCTGAGCTAGTTTGGTCATGATTAGAAATAAAAAAGACAAAAATTAAAAAAATACAGGAAAAAGAAGAAAAACAAACTTACGATAGTTAATAAATAACCACAAAATTGTATGACAAATTTTTTGACGGTAAGTCATGTCGGCGGTCCAGGGTTGGGGAAGACGTCTGCATTACAAGTTCTCTTCGCTTCAAAAGCCCTTGCAGAAGTTGTCGTATCTTTACACTTACGTAACGCTCGTTATTCTGACTAAATTTGTACAAGAAACATCCGATCCGAAAAGGAACTGATTTTCGCTGCCTTGCACAAAATATCGGGAAGGCTTCCGCGTTCAGAGTTTTCCGTATCCCAGCGAGCCAGAGATGAATATTGCCACACGCGTCACCGAGCGAGCGCGTGCGTAACCGAGATGTTAGCGTGCTTGGCTGTCGCGCGGAGGATCTGAGTTCGATTCCAGGGAGCGAAATGTTCTTTCATTTATTCTTTCTACTTGGCGTTCTCGTAAGTTCGTGATCCTTCTTGTCTGATCGAGTTACGAATGTTCTACGCGCCGAACGTTCTAGGCCGAGTGTTCCAGAGACACACGCGTGTACATAAGGTGCTCCGCGTGGAGCCCGTGCAAACGCTGCCGTTTCCTCCATCTCGTCCTCGGAACTGCATCTTTACAGCATCCGAAACTGTATAGTGACGAACAACTGAAGAAACCGAGAGTGTGGCTCGCATCTCCGGCCTTCTTATCGCTCAATGTCTCGTTGGCTGCGATCGGATGATATTCGCGACTCGCTACGCCCTGCGTTTGACAGTCACAGCTGTTAGTGGAACGGGGAAAATGCACGGGCGTCCTTGGCGTCCGTCTGTTGAGCCGGATCGGAACCAGCGACCTATGAATTACTTTCCTCCGCAACCTACTGTCCAACCAGCTAGGCTATCCATGGGACAAATGTCCAAAAATGAAAGGCGACGTACAAAGTAACAAACCATTAAAAAAAAAACACTGAGGCATCTCGTTGGCGTTGAGCGTGAACACGCAACGCGAGAGGTCGGCCAAAGGCGTTCTAATGAGACGCCCAAGCGTCATGAGAATGGATCTACGCTGGGCCAACTACCTGGCGTCGGACTCGTTGACAGTGCGTCTTGCAGCGTCCCAGATCGACGAGAGCTCGCTGCTGGGAGGCGGCTCTCGTCGAGCGTGCTTGCCGCGGTAGCGCAGGGATGCACCAACAATGCGCGTTATGCGCAGGCCTTGTCTTCTAGAGCGGGAACACCTGAGCGGGCGAAAACGGGCGCCGCTCGCTGATTTCCATAGCAACAGCCTAGGACGCTGTGACGTGGACCTATGCCAAGCCGCCACATCACAGCGTGCGCTCAAGTTACCATGGAAACTGCCACGCGGTGCCCGTTTTTGTCGCTCAGGTGTTCCCTGCTTAGGTGGCTGTAGTTGACACCCCTTGTGCCGGTGCTCGCGCACGACCGTCCGGGCAGACCAACTCGCACGACGTGACCTCGACAAGTCCGTAGCGAAGAACGCCAAGTTCAGTTTTCGAGTGCAGAGGAGGCTCGTCGTAGACCAAGTCCGCCTCACACTCTAAGAAAAAAAGGGTGTAAAAGGGTGTATTGTTACACATTTTGTCCCATAGAATACACCCAAAACTTCAATTGGACGCACTATCGTCGAAAAGATGGCCCCAAGTTTTACGAGGGGCTTGATACCCGTGTGGTACAACGGATTAAAATCGCTAACGTACGTGTTACTGACTACAAAAAAAAAAGAAAAAAAAATCGAGGTTTTTTTGTGCCCTACTGTAAAAACTCGGTGTTTTCTTTCTGTGGTCTTTGATACGTACTTTAGCTATTTAAAAAGTTATATCGCACCGTTTTTCAAGCCCCTCGTAAAATTTGGGGCCGTCTGTTCGACTATAGGGGCGCTGTACGTCCAAATGAAGTTTTGGGGTGTATTATATAGGGACAAAAGGGCTGCAAGGTGATACCCTTATTTTTTAAGAGTGCAGGCACGCGAGCAGAGCCCAGAGGGGAAGCGAAAGTCGTCAAAAAATTGTCGGAATAGACTTATCGCTAAATTACCCGAGTATCGAGGAGAATGCAGGGAACCTAGATTTTCGCACTGCTCGTGGTAGCCTCTGCAGCAGTTCTAAAGAAAAATCACAAAAGAACTGGCGTCTTGCAGCCGCTTTCGTCAACCCCTTATTTCGATTATTTACTCGGAATATTTTTATACGGCGAAGGCGAGCGCGTGCGACGCGTAGACGTACATTCCCAGCATTCTTCTCGATACTTGGAGCATGTAGCGATAGGTAGGCTCAAGAGGAGGCGCGCAAGAGACGCCCCAATAACAGCGAATTACGCAAGCGGCGAGCTGCTGTCGCTGCGACGCGCAAAGACACCAGAATTTAAGCGGCGGTCCTAACAATATGCAGTCTGCAGATGGAGGCATTCCTTGTATGCCGGTCCAGCCACATTGGTCATACAAGAACTGACTGCACACATGTTCCCAGCGCCATATATGCTCTAGTAACATGTTTATGAACAAACCCTGTGGTTCTGCTTTCCCGTTGAACATGTTGATCACCGCGATCTGCAGAAAAAGCCATTTACGGGACAGAGATAACGTCTTCACGCGAAAGTGTTGTCGGCTCAGATCGCATTTTTTATGGAGAGTCGTCATTCGCTGCGTTTCTTTTATGCAGAACGCAATGATTCCCTGCACACGTGTTCTGCGGGAAAGTCTCGTTCGTAAGCTATTACTCGAGCAAATACGTATAAAGTAATCGGGCTTCAAAGATGCGTGTGGCGCGTCTGCAGATTGCATGTTGTATCTGACAACCTGCCTTTCGCATTATTGACGATGACTACAGCGTACAAAACAGAGAAATTTCGACGGACACGCCCGACGCATCTTCCAAGTATGCTTCAAAGATATCTATGTAACACGAAGAAGGAACTCGGATGGTATTTGGAGACTTTCTTTCCATATTGGCAGCGTGAGCGCTGCTTAAAGCTACGATGCCGGCGCCTACAGATCCACATTATGCCCCGGCTCCTGGCGGGGCACGACCGAGGTCCATCTCCGGGGGTCGGAGGACCGCGACCTCGGTGACCTCCTTGGGGCCCGGACCGTGACGCATTCGGCATTCGCGTGCCGCGCTCTCCCCGCGACGCCGTCGCGGACTCAGGCTTCGGTCACGCCTGGTTCCGCCCTCGCCGCGCGGGCCTCGCGGGCGACCAGGCTCGTTGTTTACCGCGTCGTGGAGTCGTGCGTGACCACCGCCCGCGGAAAAAACAAAAAGCAAAACAAAAATTTGGTTCTACCGTAAGGTGGAGCGTTCCGAACGATACGAAACCATTCCATCCAATTGGGCGCCGCGAATGTGCGCGCGCGATCCTTGTATATCGCGCGACAATAGGCGAAGCGTCTGGTCACGTGGTGCGGGCTCCAGTTGCCGGATTGGTTCGTATGGCCCGTGGCTTCCTTCTGCGGTCCACGCTAGGGCGCAACGAAGTCTATATACTCCGCTTCAGCTTAGGATGTACCGCAGGAGGAGGCTGCGACCAAGCCAACGCCAATCCCATTGGCCGCGTGAGTGTCAGACGACCTTCGGGAGAAGCGGAGCGACACGCGGGACGCCTAGTGACGTCATACGTTCAGTGGATTCTATTGGCTGGGATGGCTCGTAGCCTTCGCTGCGGTCCATCGTTAGTTCAAACAGTCGGCATCAAAGAAATGCGTACCCCGTACGATACGGTTCGGTGTGTTTACTCATTCGAAAGTGTGTGTGTGTGAGGGGGGAGTTGGTTGGCCGATTACGGCAATGTTGCTTTCCCGATTGGGCCAACTCCCACGCGCTGACCTGTCTGATCTCGGCGAAAGCTTTCTGGGTTTCCTCTTACGTGCGTAGTTTCGACGGCCCTGAGTGCATCGACCCTACGTAGTTTCACGCGGGATTCCTCAGAGACGTCACGCTCGTTGCCCTCGACGCAGCGGTAGCTGATTGGTCACGAGCGCGGCACTCGACTCCTATCATTCGGACGCTGTTATTCCATGGAGAGTTTGATAGTTAGGGGCCCCCACGCTTTGGGTCCTTCGAGAAGCTCGGGGCGTCGCCGCTGCGCAAGCGCAGAACTTGACCTCAGCTTCTCCGCCGTCCTTCAGACGCTGTTACCCAAATCATTCGGAACCCCCGTTATAAATCTGTCTATTGGCTGCGTCAGAACGGGTACATGAAATAATATTGGGTTCGGAGTTCGCAGCCTTATTTCTTCGTTTATTTCTCGTATGGAGAAGGGAGACAGGGATAGAAGCAACTCAATCGTTGTTTCACGAGCCTCTCTCTCCCTCGGCACGCTTCAACGAATGCAACCAGAAACACATTATTTGTCTTATAGCAGAGTCAAAACAAAAACACATACTGAATTCAGGTGGTATGTTTAGTAATTATCCATCTAAAATTATGCATTTAGCTGCACACCTTTTTATGTGGTTGTCACCGTTTTGAATGGTTGAACCTCCCGTAAAGACGAATAATTTGTTCTGGCCACGCCACTAGCAGGTGTCGCGATTTAAGCGTGAATGCCACTAACTTTTTGTTTTGCTTCGAACTACAATATTTGTTTTCTTAGTTTTTCCGTTTATTTGTTTTTCCTAGCCCAGGTCATATACAGAAGCCACGTGGCTGGGGATCAGAGCGAACGAAGCTTTCCGCGGCATTCCTGAAGAAGTGTAGAGCGCTCCCGCGCGGACTTCATCGACGCGCAAGGTGTGCTAGCGTACAGGCGCGCATAGCTTTGACTTCTTTGCCACACACAGTTGCCCCCAGATATGCCCACACCATTACAACGTTTAAAAATTTCACAGCCTAGCGTTTCCTCTCCGCAGTCCAGTACACGCACGTTGGTCGCTTAGGAAAGCGAGGAAAGCATGCAGGTGCCATACGCGCGAACGCTGATCATGACACCTGTCAGCTGCTTCGCTCGCCAGGGTTTTGTATATGCCAGCTCGGCACGTGAATTTTATATACGCGCTTATGTACCAGGGTGGAGAATGAAAGTCAGTACCATTTAAATCGTGATTGCAATTAAAATCGTGATTTATATCGAACCAGTTGTGCTATCACGATTTAAATCGAACATTTCCCTAAAAAAATAATGCAAAAGAAGTTTTTTTTCTGCCGTCTGCTTATTTGTGATGCTTTTTATGCGCATTTAACTTGTACGAAAATCATAAAATCGTCGAGCGAGAAAGATTTAAGGCTGAACAGGATAAGTGCTCTTCTGCACATGTCGGAGCGTTGGGCTCGATTTCTACCTTCTGCTTGGTTTTGTGAGTTACGTAACACTTAACTGGACAGACGAATAGGTAGGGGAAGTAAATTAAGTTTTTAAACTACTAAAACAACCAAGCTATTCCTATGGAGCCCATCAGTTTTGCGCGAACGCACTAAAATGATGAGACTTTTGGCGCTGCTTGATGGGCGCCATCGTAGCGTCGGCTCCGGTTAAGGCGACGTCAACAAAGGTTCGTTAAACTCTACTCTAAATGCTAGAGTATTTTGTTTTCTCCGCATTAGTCCGCAGTGATCGGCCGAATCGAAAATTCCATCCGCCGTGCTTGAAAATACCTGAAGTGGTAAAGAATAATTATTTCGAATAAATTTGTTCTAAATAAAAAAAATCTGATTTATACGTTTAATTTTATAAACCATGATTTCTTTCAGAGCTCGTATGTAAATTTTTGTTTTATTTATGGCAAAAAAAAACTATTGATCATCTAACCCTTAGTTTTCGCCCAAAATGTAGCGCTAGCGGTCCGAATCACTTGCCAATATTTTAGAACGAACTGTTATCATAATCAAAAAGCTATAAAATTTTAGGAAAATTTTACCGGTAAGATGTGGGCTGAGAAAGCTCACAAATAGAGGTGGCTGCATATAGCGGACTACCGAAAAATAGTCCCCAGGCTCCCGTCGAAGGTTTAGGAAAATCACTTTAGATAACATTTGAACAAGATTACGTTGGTTCTGAAGCTTTGGCATCCGGTCCGGCCCGCTTCCCCTACATTCGGGTGGAGATTGAACGTTCGGCGATGCGGACATCAGTTTTGCGGTAAAATATTAAAAAAAAACACACACAATATAGTTGTTTTTCTTTAAGAGGGGGGGGGGCTGGACATTGTGCATAATCATCACCCGGACATGTCATAGGGAGCTCGAGTTTGAGTTTTACTGAACATGATAACGGATTGTTCGGGCAGTCGTTGAAGCTGCGATCTTGGAAGCTGCCGTGGAAGGTTGAAGCTGCCTTTGAAGCTGTGCACTTCTGTGTCCATGTTGATATAAAGTCTTACCCTGGAGAGAAACAAACATTTTGTTTTCTCTACTTTGTGCGGAGCGAGTCAATCATCAACGACACAGCGAGGCAGACTTTACTACGGAGAACACTCGCAGGTTTCAACTTTCTCGAATTATGAAGAACGAAAAGAAAAAAAGATAAAGTCAATTCGCAGAGGGACGAAGACAGACACGTACTTTTTTTAACTGTCAGCTACAGTTTTGACAAAATATTTGCTCAGTTGTAGAGCTCAACGTACCATACTCTGGTGGAACAACGGGGCTTCCAGTTGCGTGATGTGGTCAAGGAGTTTGACGAGAACTAAGCAGAGTGTCCAGCAACCAGTCTGACGCTGAAAAGAATGAGCGGCGTCCACCACTGCCATTGGGAAACGCGGACAAACTGGACGCCTTGTCAGCAGGAACGCTAAAAGAAGACAGGTGGCAGTCCTGATTGGATGTGAACGCGAATCAACGAGACGACATTTTTCTGTTAGGAAATCTTGGTGTTAGTCGTCGTCTCATTTCTTTGTTTGGGATGGATGAATGACGTCGTTCACGTCGGATTGGCGCATACACTGGCAGCAGCTACGCAGCTTTGGAAGATATATTTTAAACGCAAAGAGGACCGTGGGGCGACACACATTTGGGGAGCGTCCCACGTTCCCGACCGATCTCCTCCAAATGGACTCGCATCGCACTCGGCACCCACCCGCGACACTTTCGCGTACGTCACGGTGCTACGGGGTTTGGGTCGGCGGTAGTTCAACGGAGGTTCGCTGTTCTAGGAGGGTTCCTTGCCATTGTGGTCGGGTTCCACAGAAATACGCGAGAAATGTGTCTTGCCTGTGTTTTAAAACTCTAAGCATAGCGCGTCGACATTAATTGTTTTTGGATTATGTTTCCAGCGTCGAAGCTCCCAATACATATTGGCATTGCATACTCGGGGTTCCTATCGAGTTCCCTGTTTTGATTGCGACGTTAAATTAACCGTAAATTGTCGGCAGAGTCCAATGGCCGGGTTCGATACGAGACCCTGGGCGCAGGTCAGACCGGGTTGAAAATGCCCGCTAGACTCTGCAGGATTCTCAATTGGGCAGACGATTGGAAGGACCTCTGCCATGTGGAGTTATACTCCGTCTCACCGTGACTTGGCAAACGGCGGAAGCTAAAGTCGCGCTGAGCCATTCAGCACGTGGGACGGAGTCACGTGTCTATACTCGCTAGTCGCGTACAGTGTGGTCGAAGCCACGGGTGGGAGCGAGAGGAAAGCCGCTTTTTGTACGAATTTTGAGGGTCGGGTAAACTCCGAGAGGGACAAAAGCGACGTCTGGGACACACAAAAGAGCGTCCGGTTAAGAGGGGAATTCCTCCTTACCCTCTTCTGTAATTGCTCGCTCTACGTTTTTGCCCCTGTACCTTTGGTAAGGACTGTCACGTAATTTACCTCCGTCGCTCTGATTGGCTCCGGGGGCGCCGTAGCGTTGGCTATTTGCCAAATCACGTTGCAGCGAAATATAGTGGGCTCCCCTACTCGACCGTCGAAGATCTTCTCCCGACTGCACCACGCTGAAATGCGGAAAGGAACTCCAGAGCCATTCTCAAGTTTCGGCGGAAGACTATTTTTGTGGACCGTTTGCGAAGGGACTCTCCGAATAAAAAAGTAAAATCAAAGGCATGCACTCAAAGATTTTCCGGCCTCAACTTATTCTACGACAGTCATTCGACACCCCCTCCCCCTTTCCCCTCCCCACCGCTAAATTTGCATTCCGCCTTTTTCAACGGTCTTTGGTTTCCAAGTTCCTTTGCCAGGTAGCGACTTCCTTCGTAGAGAAGACCCACGCGGCGAAACTTGTACGGTGTACTCATTAAAAGTAACAAAATTACTTTTAATCGATTGCTTTTTGTAATTGCTTAGCAAACCGTTTTATTCGTTTCATTAGGCCGTAATCACAACACTCCATTTCCTTACCATTGGAAGTAACCATTGCTTGGAACTGCTGCCATTTTCTCTCTCCCCCTCCCCACCTCAGTTTCGGGGTTTACGACTCCTAGTCACCGCATTTCGAGCTAGAAAGCTTGCGACATGTCGGCTTTATTAGCTTCTAAACTTTGAAAGCAACACAAATTAAATGTCTGTCACCGAACGTTAGGAGTGAAGCGCAGACATTTTGTTCAGGCACTTTACTTTGTGGTTTGCTCTGTTTCCAGCTAGGACTGTGAAATCCGAGTTATTGCAGTTATTCTCTACAAAACCCTTTTAAAGCGGCGGTCCACGGCCCCAACCGTAATACCGGTGGCAGGTGTGCTAACGCTCCTGTTTGCGGTGCAAATGTCGCGCCTGTGCGCGTGCCTCGTAGTTCGTTCTTTCTGCAAATAAATGGCCTCCTTATTACCAGTGTCTCAGTACAGAATGTAACAATCATTTGTCAAAACTTAACGCGCAATAAAAAAAAGGTACAAGTTTTCATATTATCAAAGACATGCCTCTACGCATTCCAAGTTCCTAGAGTTGTAATGCATCCAAGTCGCGTTCTTATTTTTCAATGAATAGATGAAGGACTCGTGTGGTTCTGTACTTAAGTTTCTTTCTTAATTAATACAATCTGATTTGTTTAATGTTTATTCAGAAAGTGCTCTTTTTACACAATTTTGTAGTGTCGTAAATCAGTTTCACACCATAACGCAGCAACGACACTTAAGAGCAGGCTCCTGGTAAGCATAGGAACTCGTCAAAAAAGATATTAGAAGTGCAACGCCAGCAGTTTTCTCGTAAACACTTCTTGATTATGATAAAATTTTAAAGAATTCTCTTCACGCGTTCTTGGTTATCTCAAATAGCATTCTAGCATCTGATATATATTTTCTTAATTGTATGCTAAAGGACTGAGCTGGTTCTCTGCATTGAGCTGGTTCTCTGCAATGCATTGATCTTGAAGTTAATTATCGAGTCAGGTCAAAACCAGTAGCTTCTGGGGCCTAACTCAGAATTACAAATAATTGGCATAAAAACTTAAAAAGCTAGTATTTTAGAACAATTTTGAAAGAGAAAAGTCGAACTTTCTTCCTTTCAGGAATTTCGGTCCAGTTTGGCAAGTTTTTACACTTATGCTCTGGTAATGGCATGACGGCGACATTGGGGCTTCTCTCAGGAACCGTTTCTATACTTCGTTTCACCTTCCGTCCAGACACGCAGCCGATGCTGCGAGATTATATGACAGAATCAGACGGCGTCAAAAGGGCACCATCATGGTGCTCGTGATATTTCTGTCCGTGTTCTATCATCGCTGAACCAATCGCAAACAAAGAAGGCACAGTGACTTGCACTTTTGACGCTGCTTGATTGGTCCCGTTTTTCTCGTAGCATCCGCTGCGTCTGGACGGAAGGTGAAACGAGTATATACACTAACTCATGTTTACAAACAAACCGGAGCGCCCGGAGCGCCCCTAGCGGACGCCACCGGCGCCGCGCATGCGCGATGGGGGTGTGGGCAACAAGCTCGCCGTCGCCCATAAACAAACCATTGAAATGCGATGTTATCGGCGTCGGTGTGAGTCCCCCTGCCCTTTATCGCTTTCGAATTGTTGATTTTACGTCTTCCTGACAATGTCTGACTACATGAGCGGCGTCAGCGAAATCAACGAAGCTCGTTACACCGCAAAACTTCGCGTGAATAATCTGACATGCGGCGATTCATTCCGCGTGGACGCCGCAGAATGTACGCTAAAGCCTGATTCACATGATGAGATTTCGCTCGCAATTTTCAGTCGCGACGTCGCTCGGGCTGCGAAAGCGTGAACCGCAGCTGAGATGGTCGACGTCGATACTGAAAATCGCAAGCAGAATCGGACGAAGTGAATCAGGCATAACAAGTCGGTGATGGCCGCTGGTAACAATAATCAACATCTCCTTGTATCTACTGTTTTCGTCGAGCCTGCTTACGAACCTTCAAACTTAAGTCTTTTGAGGCCTGCACTTACTTCTTAACGCAAGTACCGGGCCAACATTTGGTCTACGGGCCGGTGTCGTCTAAAAGAGCAGACGACAAGCAGGAGCGTTTGAAAGAGCAGACGACAGTTCGAACGATCAGACGGCCGTTCGAACTTAAAGACGCACTGAACGTAGTCCGCAGGTGGGCCGTACAACTTGAGGGTTTTCCGGCGTTCATGTTGGAACAAAACAAATAAATCTGATGACCACAAGTATCCGTGAATTCAACCCAAAGTGCTTCCCGCCCAAGCAATTGTGGTCCGGCGGCGGCTGGTTTACCACATATCCATGTTCTCGGACGAACCGAGAACATGAAAACTGATCTTCAAACCTTTCTCGACTCTTTTGGCACAGCCCCAGTCGCGGCGGTTTGACGAAAAGGCATGTTTTCGTCAGGTTCCTTTCAAAACAACGCAGGAATACACGCCTCACATGGGGCCTTCCGCCCACAGCCCCAGACCGGAAGTGCGACCGACGCGCCACCACCGCGCCGTGACGTAACAGAGATGAGTTCGTGTATAGTAGCCGGCCGGCAGGCCTTCTGCGGGCTTGCCGCGTGAGGTGAGTCGAGACACGTGCCTCGGACGGAAACGGCTGCCGGCGAGACGATGACCTTGGCCCGGAAACCATCTCTCTTTCCCTCTCTCTCTCTTATATAAATGCGGGCCGGATTTGGAAATTTGCGTTTTTGCTTCTTGTTTCTCTAATCCTTTCTTTTTTTTTATCCGGCGGAAAATCCACCTGTCCCGGCTGGTAAAGAGGTACGGCGTTGCCGCCCGCGTGAGTGTATTCGGGAACGAAGGTGTGCTTCTTTCGCACAGAATGTGTTGAAGGGTTGGAATCCCCGAGAAACGTTTGACGGAACGCCCCGCTACGAAAGGTGCCGCACGAACATCTGAGGACAACCTGTACGAAAAGTCACATAGTTGCGAAGAAATCAACTACGAAGAAAGAAAGGGAACTTACGAACCAATGCTTATGAGCTCGACGCTGTACCACTGCGCCGAAGGCGAGACTTGTGAAGAGGCAACAACACGCCTACTCACGGTTCGAACGCAAAAGGCGGCGATCGGCGTTCGCGTTCGAAGATCGATTAGAGACAAAGGCAGCGAACTTTGCGTCCACCCATTAATCATTCCAAGCAGAGCTCGTTGCTCTGACGCTTCCTCTCGTCTCCTCGTCTCCATCAGTATTTCTCGGTATAACCAAAGAAAGATTTTTTTTTTAAGTGCGCACTCTGCCGTAAGCACCAAAGAGTGCCGCGGACACATACGCTTTGCAGCAGCTGTGCATGGACGCCGCCGCCGTAACTGACTTATGTTTCTCTTATGACATTTACTTCACTTCATCATGACCCACAGCAGGGCAGGTTATTGCCATCTTAGGTTCTACTTTTGTCCTTTACCCCAGCGTTGGACTTTGTGGAGGCTCGTCAATGCCCGCTTCAGTGGCTCGGCATCTGGGAAGGTCAGCAATGGCGGCTGTAATCTGGCGCGTGTGCAAAACGTCTATTAGGACTTTATCCCTAACATCAAGGTAATTTTTTTTATCTGCAATCTTTGTTAGATCTCCTCGCTCCACCTCCTCTGGTAGGTACCATGGTCGGCCACTCTAGTTTAATTAAAGATGCCAAGAAAGAAATGTCTAACAAGGGTTAGTATACCGCTACTCCGAGCACAATACCGGTAGAGAACTTGGGCATTTTCAGCGATTGGCCGTGTGCGCGTGCGCAGTTTCATTTGGCGTTCATGTACGCGTCGTCGTACCTTTGACTACGTACGTAACCACGAAAAGTTGTCCACGTGTACAGTGGATCCGCCACATGTCTTGCACCCGCATTGCCGCGAGCGAGTCTTGCAACGTCTCACAACGAGCCCGGTACTCTTCTTGAGCTCGAGCCTGCTTTCCGCTCGGACCCTCGGCTACGAATCGTGAGTGGCACTCGTGCTGTCCGACGGCCCAGGAAGTTCGACCATGAGTTCGGCTTACGTTTTGCAGCTAGTTTTGTTCATTCTCCGGCAACGCTGCAACTACTCCCTTCAGATTATTATTTGTTTCAAATTTTTACCCAGGGATAAAGGCGGCCTCAACGCGTAGCTCCGCTTTAGCTGATTATCTTTGATCAGAGTTATTAGGGCTATCTATTTAATCCGATGGCTAGCTGAAAGGAGTCCCTCATGACTCCGATTCTTGAAAAAAATTACGAGCATTAAAGGAAACATTTACTTGACCTCTGGATGTTTCTGTTGCTCTCTGTGTTTCTTATTGTTTCTAACGATTCGGCACAGTGAAGAACTACTATATTGACACACCTGGAGGCTAGGAATTAATAAAGAGTGTAACGAACATCTAGAAGCCAAGTAGATGTTTTCCTAACTTTTTCCGGAAATGTTCGCTTTTTAAAGAAATGTGGTGAATTGTTTTCTGAAAATAATATTACTATGCCATGAGCTAACGATGACGTAATGCGCAGATCTTGTCTTTTAAGCGGTATTTAAACAATCCGCACCATCTGTCTGTTTCGGTCATTTTTTGTACCTGCGTGTGGGGTCGTGCAATATTACTTCGTAATGAAGGTTAAGGACCCCAACTTAGCAGACGTACCGCGCTGGTTGTATTACTAACGTACAACGTTGAACAAGTGCCAACCTCTTGTGCTATGGACATCCATAGGTTGCTGCTGCTTGATTTCAGTTCGTTTCGCCATGATCTCCTAGTCGTTGTCTAGACAATAGTTCCAAAAACACTCCTGGCAAACATGTGAGGCACATCCTTGTCCTATTTCAATCCTCGCTCCTATCTTCTCCAAAGTGAACGTTTCGCAGCTTCTCATTCGAAAATCTGTCCGCGTTCACCGCTGCTTCACATGTGTTGTGAGGCAGTACGACTCGCCGGCGTAGCTGGAATCTACTTTAATAAAATGTAGACTCTTTGACAAAGAAGCCTAAAAACAACTAAATAAATGCGTAGTGAAAAGTAGAAGGTGGACATAGACACTGCATTATGTCCCGCGTTCGTTTCACGCTTGCTGTTTTGTTGCTGCACGTATGCTGCACACGGTTGCTGCACAATAAAATGTTGCACCATTAAGGGTGTATATCAGCTTCTCCTATGTACGGCACAGACAAAGTGTTACAGGAGCATTCTGAAGTTTTACAGCGCGCAGGTGTATATTTTATGAGCAGCAAATCTACAAGCACCATATGCAGTTCTCATGGGAACAGAAAGAGTAAATAGCAGGTCAATGCTAATACACAGAACAGGCGAATCACGACCTTGTTGACAATTTCACCGCTTTATATGCTCCATGATTCAAACATTCACATTCACTCATTCGAAGACATTACCATCTATCATGATTACGGAGTTTTTAATTGTTGCCTTGTTGTCATCAATAATTCAAGGAAAGCATATAGTATATCAAGTTCAACGAACATATGTCAAGTGAATAGTGTGTACAGGCAATAATTGCGAGCAAGAATTATTTGACATCCTCGCTAGAACTTACTCCCCTAAGGACGTTTGAAGGAGTGTGAGCGTGGCGAACAATCTTCCAAAAAGTGTTCACCTCACTTCAACGTAGCCCCTTTTTCCACACCTCTTGAAATCCTCCAGACTGAGGGTGTCCTATGCAACGGCATCCTATTTTACGATTAAAACGGATGTCTTACAGACAAGAATAGAGCTAAAAATGTGTAGTCGCGGGTATGGCTGGGCAATTGATCGATTAGCTACCGATTAATCGATTAATGATTTAATCGAAAATACTTTTTTGCTGGTTAATCAACAAAAAAGTGAAGAAAAAAACTAAAAATTCAACGCTTTCACTAAGCAGACGTGGACGAAGACACCGGTATAAAGGGCACACTTTAGGTGAAATTTTAGCCTAAAGGTTATCTTTAGGGGCGAGATTTCTAACTCCAGACAGTTGCAGAAGGTTACACGTGTCCCGACCACTTCAACGCCGTTCGAGTGTCCGTTTAGCGCAGCAGACTCTTGTGAACAATCAAGGAGGTCGCTCTTGCCGGAGAACTCCAACAAACCTCTTTGCCTCATGCAGCTGAAGTAATAATCTGTGAGTGTGAGTGTCTTTGAACTTTTCTTAACTACACTTCGAGGTTGATTCGAAATCAAAATTGTATATTGCGCCGCTTGTCACATACTAAGTAAGCAAAGGCGTTTTTTTTAAAATATAGATTGTATGCATGGAAACAAACGAGACCGATTAATTAATCAATTAAAGGGTGGCGAATATTCGGGTTTAAGGTTTTAATCGACGCCCAGTCCTAGTCATGGGGGTAAGTCTCTGGAGAAACATTTTTACACATTTAATGGTTTATTTGTGTGTGTGTGTGTGTGTGTGTGTGTGTGTGTGTGTGTGTGTGTGTGTGTGTGTGTGCGTGTGTGTGTACATCGTAGTGTTTGTTCGTCCTTTAGTTAGTTTCCTTAGTGTTAGGTAATCATCTGTAGCTCAGGTCGTGTGAGGCTGTACTTTTTTGTGTTTTTGAGCTATCTAGCATTGTTTCTTTTGACCTGGTAGCTACCTAGGGAACACTTTGTCCAAATAATGGGGTGTCGACTGTAAGCCTGTTCTTACGTTAGCCTGAAACATATTCTTTTCCATCTCCTTGTCGCGCTTTGTTGAGGTCCAGCGAAGCCCGGGAGCTAGAGTAGTCCAGGCGGTCGTCGAGAGGTGGCAGTCTACATGACGAACGTTCGGAAGGATTCATCAAGTGGCCCGCTGTTTGTTTGGCCACATACCTCCGTTATTTTTACGAGGATATACCTCAGCCTCTCGTATATATACGTGTTCCATAGGCATATGGTTTCTGCCTCTCGTATATATGCGTGCTCTTTTCTTTTGAGAAATAGATACGTCAATTTTGCGTCCTTTCTTTTTTTTTCTATTTGTTTTTACCCTCTTTTTTCTCTGGCTATTTTCTTAAACATCCATCAATCGATTCTCTAATCTTAAGACCGAAGCATTGAAGTAGAAGGAGACACACACGGCAAATGTCTAGCTTAAGGTAGAAAAAAAGGAAGCTACATGAGAAACTTCTAAAGGAAACCATTAGTCTCTGAACCTATATTTGATGCTCTAATAAAAAAGACGAAGAGCGCGCCTCGTAAATGGGCGCGCAACGGCGCGAGCTCGGTCGACAGAGCAGTTTTTCGGAATTAAAGCCACCTTCGCAGACGTCAGTTTCGGTGTTCCTTCTCGAATAGCATCGTAACAATAATCCACGTTTTGTTCATTAAAAAGAAAAAGAAAAAGAAAAGAGAAGAACACGAACATATCCAACGCGCTAATTAAGATATAACATGTTTTTCCTCGTTCCTCCCTTTTTGTGGACCATGAAACACGAACGAGATCTGGCGAAAACCGAGAGCAGAACTC
>JAZHYW010038301.1:0-22631 GCA_037355805.1 Ixodes ricinus
ACGCTTAATACTTCATAAATTACCTCGAAAATTCAGAAACTAATACTAGAGGATACATTTTAAAGTGACTTATTACTTTAGACTGATTGTATTAAGAGTTAGGAATTATGCTCAACAGATATTCCCAGAAATGCATATGACAACTTCGGCGCTGTACAAGGTTATCACTGCTTCAATCTGATCAGCGTGCTGACCGCTCAGCAATCGGAGTGCACTCCATGTCGATGGATGTTTTAAAAGAGTTTGGAACGGAACTCGGCATGTTTTGTGTGTAAGTGTAACTGCAACGAACGTATAACTGTAGTTTAATGCGTAACTGCAGCTACCTACTATCACGCTACAGCGCAAGTATAACTGACTCTTCAAAAGTGATGTCAATACAGCTCCGACAACAGGCCAGGCGCTAAGCTGTGACAAGAAAACGACGAACTACTTTAAGCGGATGTTCGCTACGCCTCCGGCCTACAGCATGTTTCTGCTGCGCAGGACCGCTGCCCCGCAGCGCCGTAAGCCGAGGCTCATTGGCCGCTAATCAGCGTCTCGGCGATTCGCATTTCTGGCCGCGGCGGTCTCAGATCTGGATAATAACGAAGGTCCCCTCCTTTCCGACGAAATAATTATACGGTCAATAAGCCGATAACGGCCTCGCCTCAACGACCCTTTCGGCAAGGGGGTGCTCACGCATACACACGTGGCCGAGTCCGCGCGACGAATTAGTCCGCAATTTGGTCGGTGAGCATGTGCCGAGAGACGCTGCGGGACGCTTTTCTGTTTGCAGAAGCGCCCGGTCCTTCCGGGAGATCGTCTACGGTTACCATTTGGCCGTCCGGCAAAGGAGCAGGCCGAAGGCTCGCTCGGGATTACGGCAGGCTTAAGCCGCGATCGTATACCGTACAAAAGACAGTCTGCAAACGGTTGGGAGCTTTAGAGAACCGTTTGTGCACGTCCGATACGGTACGATAAGCCGTCCGGTATACGAACTGCGCACGTGAGTGCCTTCTGCGGTAGCAGAGGCCCAGTTCGTACCGGAAGGCCCATCGTACCGTATGTAGGTCAGCCCGCGTGCTTTGTTCCGACTGTCACATTGATCATACAAAAAGTGTCTGCAGAGAAGCGAAGCGAAGCTGCTTATGCTTCACGCGCGTGCGCAGACTGTCGTCGTCGTTTCTCCAGCGAACATCTTTTGTGCTGAGACCAGTCAGACTCCGGTTCTGGGAAATTTTTAGTCTGCTGCCAAATTTGTTTCTTCTTCAGTGTCTCGAATTCATTAATCCGCGAGTTGTGTTCAAGGAGTCGCTTGTGAAGCGGAGCCGCCTTGAAATTTCAGACGTACCGCACACGCACAAATCCTGCATAAGACAACACGTCTTGCTTTAAAAAAATCAAAAAACTTCGTTGTAATTTTTTTGCCGGTATTAATGGCTGTATTGCGGTACCCGAAAAGGCCGGTATCACATAACAGTTCCGCAAGGAACCGGTCGTTTGTCTTGAGCTGATATTTACCGTAGGAGATTACACTCTTACAAATCACAGTGGTATCGATGATCCTCCCTAAAGGGCGGGACGGCGCTTGCAACCCATATTCCTTCTAGAAATGGAGAAACTTTCGCCCTCCGTAAGCACGGGAGCAAAGTTCCTCCGTTGTCTGTATCTCGTTATGGCGGCTCCCAATCGAGCAAATCGAGCACAATAACGCTTAATGAGGACGCTACGTCTCTGGCACGGGACGAGAGGAGCGGCAAATAAAATCGTAACACGAGCTTTCCCGCTGACTGTATTGATATTTTGAAGCCAGCTTCCCACGAAGGCGAAGAAACTTGCGTTTCGAAAGCAGTCACTCAGTCTTCTCGTCGTCAGCACTGCGATGTTAAACGGAGACAGCCGATACCTAGTTACTTCGCGCACTTACGTCTTACCTTTGATGTTCTTCGATTCAGAATTGCTTCGTCAACCACACATCACGGAGGAGTGGTAAACCACTCCCGAAACCAAAAGTCTCTCTCAAAAGTAAATTTGAGAGCATCCTACTTGGCTCATTGTTGCACTGTAACAGAACCCTCGCCAAGCTTGAAAAAAGGTTAAATCGCTCGCCATCAGATGGCAGGGTCAGTCAGAGTAACTGCAAAGTAGCTAGGCTAGGTGGCGCCAAGCACCGCCAATTCATGTGCTACAAAACATTTTTATTTGCTCACGCCACTATTGCGCTTCGGGCACCTATATTATACACGCATGCACGCCACATTACGCATAACCATAGGCATCAAGCTAAACATATATAACAAGCGCATACACCTACATGGCACATATAAACATCAATACAACTGCACAATAACCACGATGACTACTTCCCAACTCTGCGTTTCCGCCTTTTATACTCGTCGTTTTGAAGGTACGGATTTTCTCGGTGAGCACCTAAGCGATGAATAATATTCCCACCATGTTGATTTTTTTCCCAGTAATGTCATACCTCTGAAAGCATTTTGAACGGCTCAGGAAAAAAATATCTTAGTTAAATGTAAACACTCCTGCCGTAATTATTTGAATGTCTATTCCACTGCGGTTCCAAGCCACGTGTTTGCTTCCCCACACACCCGTCGTATGCAGTATTTCTATCGTAGTATTTGTTTTTCTATTTGTGCTGTTCATCGCGTGCGGCTGCAATCGTCGTCTTGAATTAAACTCTGGAAACGATGCTTCACAGACAGAGAAATCGCTTTTCGATCAACATGAATGCAGTAAAAGCCGCGACTTGCGGCAGTTGTTAAATGTACGGAGTTAAGCCGTGGTGAGCTCGAAAACCTCTAACGCTCATCCCAGCGTGCCACTCGGAGGGCAGTTATTTAAACATCAAAAAAATTGATAGCTTTTTATTTATTTTTTATTTTACCAATTATCTTTTCTCAGTGCTCAAATTCTACACTGAAAATATACGTGCTTTTTCGTCGTATTTCAAGACTGTTCAGTCCTTCCGCCAGAGCGCAATCGCTCTCGGAGAGGGACAACAGGACACATGAGACGACAGTCACATTGGCCACTGCACGATAAGAGCTACGGTGTTGAGACCAGCGTTCCAACATGACTATCCACAGATCGATCGATTGCAACGTAATACCTTGAGCGGTCTTAAACTCTTTAACGATAAAGCAGCATGTCAACCTACGACACCCCCCCCCCTCCCCGATCACGGCCCGACCAGTGGCATCAATGCCCAACAGTTTACGTCATCTCATCTTGCTATTACACAACTGATACGCGAACACACGCTCGCATCGGCGACAATTCCAGTCTTCGTTCACAATGCACAGCACTGCCATCGCGATGTTGCAACTATGTTGCTGACACGCAGAAATACAAAGTCACGTTGAATGCCGGTTACACACTCGGCATCAGAAAACAGAACCGAACTCTGTACAGAAGACGACGCAGGCACCCGGCAGTAAAACCTGCCTGTCTTGGACGCAGTTTCCGCGGTTTCCCACTAACGTCGTCAACGTCGACCCGTCGTTCCGCAATCCGGAGGCGGACATCTTAGCCTCTGTACGTAGCGCTGCTGGCGGTTACGGGAACTTCGCTGTTTCTAACGGCTTCGCTTGCTCGTTTGACAAAATTAGCGGTAAAAACGTCAATGCAACCTCGATGGTCTGCACGTTTGAACTGGGAGACGGAATTACAGGCGGCCTTCACTGCCTTTGGAGCTTAATCAACTCAGCAACGTTTATTAAACAACGCATGCGACGTGCTCGAAAACTTTCAGCCTTTCCCACTTTGATGAAGAAGGAAGACCAGCGAAGCTGTACTATGGTGGGAATGAAGTAATGGCCGGCCGCAAATCGGCAAGCTAGAGTGGAAAGGGCTCGAAAGGTTGCCGCCATCTATAAGCGACGGCGGTAACACTATACAACCGGCAATCCGGTTGCTCTGGTTGCCGCTAGTCGCTTATAGATGGCGGTAGCATGTCCAGAGTTCTGTGTCATCATTTGTTTGCTGACGGACACGATCCTGGGAAAACTAGCCCTTTACAGGAAGGGGAAAAGGGGTCGAAGGGGAGGGGGGAGGTCGAGATGCATGTGTATACTATAGGGTTGGTTGGATTTCGAGGGGCAGAAGCGGCTGAAGCCCCATAACCCTTTCCCTGGCTACGCCGCTGAACAGATAGATATGCGCCGTGAAAAACATGGGAACGGGGTTAGGTATACAAGCAACGTTCCCATTGTCTTCAGCCATTAGTAAAACTACATTCGGGTCGCGTGTCGGGTTTGCGTCCAACTTGCTCCTCAGCCTCATTAGTGTGTTAGCCAGTAATAATCTCGCGAAGAGCACCATTGTTGTCCATTCCGTTGATGGTCCCGATGCACCGCTTCGTAAAGCGTCCCATGGTTCACCGACGTCCGTCAACATCACACGAGCACTCCGCGCACGCGCGCGCGCTTCAGCTTCGAGAAGGATAGCCCCCAAAAAAACCAAACAAAGGCCACAGCCAAAGCAAGCACTGTAGTTCTGCGCATGAGCACGCTCACTCTTGCAGCAGGAAGACAGCTTATGCCGCGCCGCTTCAGCTGCGCACACTCATCGTCCTAGCTGAAGCCGCGCCGCGTGGAGAACGTTGATTGGCAGGTCTCGCAACGTCCATCCTCCCTCACTCCCATCACCACCCCAACCACCACCATCAGCGCCCGGATAACTTTATGCGGAGGTTTCTTTGTCTCCTGGACTGTTTGATCGCGAGGCGAACCATCGCTGATGCGCCGGAGTCCGAACGCCAGCGAGGCATCCAGCCACACTTTCTCCTCCTGAGGCATGAGGAGGCCGGTGCCGTAAGCACCGCCCTATCGAGCACAGAAGTACCACAGCGGGAAGAACAGCCCACCGCGAACAAGTCCACACGGGCAACAGCGGCCGGTGCAACCGCGAGAACAACTCCGGTGAAGAGTCCGCGAGACATCGCTTGGACCTATTTTCAACGGCGGCTTTCTGGTGCTGGCTCGGCCTCCGCCAGTACCACCTAGAAGACAAGGGCTTCTCGTCCTCCAAGCAAACGTCATCCCAGGCTGGATCCACATAGTACGTCTTGCAGCGTCTCACAATGGGCGTGACGTCAGCACGAGGCGACGCCAAGGCGTCTGACGCTTTGGCGGCGACACTCGACGAGTTCAGCTGCAGCGTGTTTGCCGCTTGGGACGGGTCGGTATCCACTAACGATGGCGTCAGCGTGCAGGCCCTGCCTTCTCGCTCGCATTGCTTCCGCCCGGTAGCCGCGGCTGCCGCCATTACACTCGGTCAGGCTACGGCGGTCCATGGATAGAGGGGCCCTTGTGATGCTAAGGAGCGCCTGTCACGCTATCGGCCATTGGGATGGCTGATGACTTTATGACTCGATGAGTTCGGTCGCGGTCCTGCTTGCTGGCGTTGCGGTCGCCCTCGTTGTTTGCCCAAGAACGGGAAATGATTCGGGGGCCCGCCTCTTTCGAGTTGCGAAAAAGAAGGGGCGCGTACACGCGGCCGTTAAGGCTCAGGTTGTTATTGTCGGAGTTCACGGAGGCTCGTCCTTGTTAATCTGTTTCTATGGGCTCTGGCTATGTTGTTTGTCGTGTCTCCAGTGTTTTCATTTCTTCTCGCGGAGTTTACTTCTTTGTTCCCACTGTCACCCCACAAATATTGACATCGGGTTCTTATAGAAGAGAAGCACCAGTCGTCCATTGGCTGTTTTCGCGCCGGTGTGTAGGTCACTCAAAGGAATATTGTCACAGTCAAAAAATTGTATCTGAATGTAAAACTACAAATTAAAGTTTAATGAAACGAAATTATGTCCACAAACTTAAACACGAAGGAACCGAAATGATCGAAGGCGACGAGAGAGCGACTGTCCCGATTTTGCCAGTCTATGAAAACTTAGTAATCTGGAACATTCTGAACTGGAACAAGCGATACGTTACAAGATTCCACAGAACATTCTAAAAGAGACACTAAAGATGAAATGAAGAACTAGGCTTTGTGGGGTTCGAACCGAGTGCCATGTATGCGGCAATGTAGATGTGAGTTCGGCTCACATGTAACGAATATGTGGATTGTGTGTCATCTATGTATAAGGTGGCCACACTGGATCTCATCTCATGCACGCTGTAAAACGAGCCTCAGGAATCGGCGTTTCACATTTATCGGAAGCCGAAACTTTCACCAATAATATGTCTTCAGGTGCGAGACTTTACCTGGTGAAATTGCAAGGCGTTGTTTTCTTCCTGTAAAAATCGAGATTAACAAACTTGCCGGGGTCGATGGCGAACGTGTTCGCAGACGACCGAGTTAGGGACGGTTGTAACTTGTGGCTCCATCTTCCGATAGGCGCAGCGAGCAGGGTGCGTTGTCTGCTCACTTCGCCTATCGGGAGACGGTGCCATTGATTCATATTCACTGCTGACTCGGTCGTCTGACGTCGACCCTGGCAGGTTCGTTTGTCTTATTTTTGACGGGATCAACGCTACCCCTTGAAATTTCACGAGGAAAATAAAATCCACCAGCTAAATGCACATTTGGTGAAAGTGTAAGCACTATCTGTAGGCGCCGCTTTTTCAGGATCGTTCTACAGCGTAGGAAACACTGTGTCCCCCTATATATATATATATATATATATATGTATATATGTTTATATATCGAGGTATGGGTTCCTAAAGTAGAGAAACATTATTGATTAAAGCGAACCTTCGTGTTTGTTAAGTCGTCAGCTTCAGTATTTATCTGTTCAAACAGATGTCCGTCCAGGCTACACTCTCAGAAAAACAAAAAGGGGTATATTCTAACACCTTTCGTCCCATATAAGACACCTCAAAACTTCAGTTCGACGTAGAGCGCACTGACATCGAACCGACGGTAGCAAATTTCACCAGCGGCTTGATAGCCGAGTGGTACAACTTATTAAAGTACAATGTGCGTGTTTCTGACTAAAGAAAAACAAAAAAAAAACGACAAAGAAAACTGCCTTGTTTTGGTTTTATTGCAAAAGCTCAGTGTTTTTTTCTGTAGCATTAGATACGTACTTTAGCTATTTAATAAGTTATATCGCACCGTTATCAAGCCCCATCCTTAAAGTTGGGCCGTCTGTTTGACATCAGTGCGCTGTATACGTCGAATTGAAGTTTTGTGGTGCATTTTATGGGACAAAAGGGTGTAAGGCGACACCGTTTTTTGTCCCATATAATGCACCTCGGAAGTAATGAGTGAAAAATACGAAATATGCAGTGCAATGTCGGAAGATGTCTCGATGCAAAACGAGGAAGAACGATCCATTCTAGTGTTTCTTTTGTTCGCAGTTAGCTCGTGAATTACACAAGCCTAAGCAACCAGCTCGTTTAGTTCAAATACTGAAAATATATTCTACCATCTCAAGGCTCAGCAGATTTATGTTGTCATGAAAACATCTAAATGAAAATGGGTGGCTGCCCCATACTGTTCAAAGGGCGCGGGTTTGGATCCGAGGTTGGATTAAATGACTCATACTCCTAGTTCGATACAAGCTAAAAGGGCAAAGGTGCGTTTTGTAGAGGCTTGTTTTTGATGGCATATTGGTTGTAAGGCTCTAGTAAATAAAACGACCAGTCCTTGATGGCAATACCTCGTAGTAAACTCACAGCAATATAAATATACGAACACTATCTTATCTTTGAAAAGGGGGGCGGGGGGGGGGGGCGCTTTTTCGAGTTTTTGTTTTCTCTATATAATCTAACCAATAAAAATAGTTATTTGCGTGGAGATTCCGAACGTTACTATAACTGCCTTTCTTAGGCGCGTCGTGCATTTCATTTTGACAGAAAAAGAACTAAAAAAAGCATAGTATATTAAAAAACATAGTATATTTGGGTGTACGAAACGCAATACGGCGATTATTGTTTGAAAACGCCGTCCAACGGCGACTGCAGATGTCTGCACCAAGACGCAGAAAAAGGGGCGTGACACGATCTTTGATTAGAAATTTAATATGGAAATCAACCGCCCATAAGTGTTTTTTTTAATTTGTTTTAGGATGCTTAGAGTCCGTAGATTGAGTTATCAGCATAAACAGACGATCTCAAATTTCACTTCAGTGCGCCTTTATGAATCCTCCAGAAAATCTCCCACCCGATCCTTACAGCCAGCCAGTGTTCCTCCGCGATGCGCAAATAGTCCGCGAGGTGCGCGTCACTCTGACGACAGAAAACTCGCCATGCCTACTGCCTTTCGGGGTTCATCCGCGGAGTGATACGATGCCGTGGGCCCGTGACTGGTGCGTAGTGGTTTCTATTTGTCGCATTCGTAACTTGTATCTGACCGTAAGCTAAACACTGATCTCTATTGTAGTAGGCTGGATCGTGGATCGGGAGCCCGTCGGTGGCCCCACCTGCAGCCATTGCTTGAAACAGTAGTAAACTCACAGCAACGGAAATGCACGGACACTATTTTATCTTGAAAAGGAGGGGGGGGGGGCGTTTCCTCAAGTTTTTGTTTTCTTTAAATAATATGACCACTGAAAATAGTTAATTGCGTGGAGATTCCGAACGTTACTATTTCTGTTTTTTAGGAGCGTCGTGCATTCTATTTTGACAGACACTTTGACATTTTGACAGACATTTTGACACACGAAAGTAGGAATCTTGAAGCTTTTACGAGGTGCTCAAAGACGAGTATTTTGTGACGTGCTGCGATCATTATTACGGGTGTTTGGAGATCGAATCGGTATTTGTCAAGCGTTCCAACGCCCATTAAAAAGTCAAACGCACCAGAGCGCCCACGGCTTAAAGGAGCGGTGCAACGATACTCAATTGGAATGTTTTTCTCTTTACACGAGCTTACTGGCACACCTGGGACTCAAGGATACTCACACGCAACGCCACTGGCCAAGAAACTCCTTTGTTGCGGTGTAATTTCAAGGACAAAATCGATCATTTTCATTCAATCTCTCCTTTGCAAAATTTGATGACGTAACGTGGGGATCGCAGTACACCCATATGACGATATTTGAATGCGGTTCATAGATTGGACCCGAGCATTGCGTGGGCACTCGATTTGGGCTCGTGATAATTACTAGCTCGAGAAGCATTCGGGTAGTGGCCCGTGTCCAATCGCTGCAACGACGACAATAGCCGAGCCATAACAATGCCTGAACTCAGCGCGTGTCCTGTGCTTTGCCAACCCCAGCGCGTGGCTATGAGCAACATTGGCGGCATATAATCCGCTCCAGATCACGTGGCCGCTTGTTCTGGCTGCGAGTTGAGGGGGTGAACGCTGCTCGTTTTTCTTAAGTTTTTTTTCTGGGACTTCTATTGCGTGGGGTGAAAAACGAACGCGTGTTTCATAGGTCATTAACGTCAGGGATCCGTTTTAAGCGGTATTTGCGGAAAGTACAAAAATTGTTGCATCGCCCCTTTAACTGGCAAGCTTGCTCTCGTACTGGAGTAAACACTTGAATTTGCCGTCCATAAGACCGTCCACAGGGAAGCCTAGAAGTTGATGAATGTTTGAAAAGTTCCACCTTGACAGTGGCTTTACGGGTGTGAGCGAATTAAGCGTAGCAAAGCCTTCAAGCTTGTCGTCTGCTAAACCCAACTCATCGAAAAAAGCCAGCAGACGCCGCGGAAACTTTAGGTAACTTGTCTCATTCAGCTGCGCCACATCTTACCCAAAGCAGAGTCACTTTGACCAGAAAACATTTATTTATAAAAAAAATGAATTAAAATTGGTGTGTGCATGTCTATGCAGCCGTGAAGTTAGTCTGCCTCAACGGGCGACGAGTCTCCCATCTGTAGATGAGCAATTTAGCCAGTGCAGTACAACCGCTAGCCTGGGGTCTTTAACGTGCATCACGCAGTAGTGATGCACGACCGCCCACCGGTACTATGCTTATCCAGATCGAAACGGGCAGAGGTGGGGATTGAGCCCAGGATTCGTGGGTTCTGCAGCGCGAGCTTTCGCACGTGCTACAGCCGGGTGTGTGCTAGCCCGCTCGGCCACCGATCCCCTCATTTATTTATAGAACTGTGAGGCCTGTCAGTTTTAATGTTTGTGCCCAAGCTATTTGACGGGCTTCCCAATAAGCAGACAAAAAGTTCCAGTGCCGAACTTGCTTAGAAACGGGGAAACGCCACTTTTTCTTGTTTTTTATGATAGTCAAAACAAAACGCATTAGCTGGTGTCAAGTGATGGCTGCCGGTGGTGCCACTCGACACCAGCAAGACAAGCCTCGGTCCGCGATCCAGCCAACTACAATAGAAAATAGAGATCAGTGACCTAAAGTGGCGAGTTAAGTCATGCAGTGTGTTGTGTACAACACTGGTTGGTGGCAATTGTATGTTATGAGCTAGATGGCGCAAGCTGCCGCCCATTATAAACGGTATAGCCATTACCATCCATCCATGTACAGGCTGTCCCTCCAAAACATTTACAAAGCTTTTTCTAGAGCGCAGCTCTTAGGCGCCCGTTTCCGGCTTGAGCGGCGTCGCCGTCGGCGTCGCCGCCGGCGTAACCGCGCGGTGCATGATGGGCAAATTTGGCTGCTAAATTTAGCGGAAAATTTTCCCCGATAAATCTAGCGGGAAATTTTCCCCGCTAAATTTAGCGGAAAATTTTCCCCCTCCTCGAGGTCACGTGACCCCCAGGCCACGTGCCCCCCCCCCCCCCCCCCCGGAGTATATTGAAGGATGAGGGGAGGATGAGAAGGAGGTGGAGGAGGAGTGGATATACCCTCCCCGAGTACCCTTCCTCCTCCTCCTCCTCAAGAGCTGCGCTCCAATTCGGCGTTACAGGGAGTTGTATTTTTTATTAAAAAGAAATAATTTACTTATTGCCGAACGCTTTTTCTTCGCACACGCGTAGCACTAGAGGCCCGAACCAGAAGCCAAAGTTACTAAAGTTATAAGTGATATTCAGAAATTTTCCATGGGAAAACGGCGGTCGACGGAACACTCGAATACACGGAGTTCATTGGCACCAGTTACCAGGAACGGGCTACATTTTCCCCATTGAAATTTTCAGAAAATTTCAGATAACTTCTGAACCAGATGACGGTTGGTTCAAAAACTTTGCTATCTGGTTCGGACCACTAGTGCTACATTGGGGCGTAATGAGAGTTCGGCGATACGTAGTTTATTGTTGCGGTATAAAAAACAAAAAAACACTGCATATATTTTTTCAGGGGGGAGGGGGGGGAGCACGTTGTGCAGCGCTCCTCTTCTGCATCGCTCCACAGTCTGTTGCGAATGAATAAATTAGAATCTCGTTCCCCGTCCAGCGACTTTCCCAAATCGGCAGCGCTGCTGTCGTCAGCACCCGGCGCGGTTCGGCGATCGTCCTCGATGGAATCCCTCGGCTGAATGGCGTCACGTCACAGCCCCTTCGGAGCGGCGCCTCCGCCGCGCTCCTTCGGCGAAAACTGCTCGCGGGGTGTGCCGCAACCCAAGCAGCTCCAACGTATAATTGAAAACCGGTCTCGGCTGTCAGCGATCTTCAACTTGACAAGATCGATGAGCCGGCCAATGGGAAAAGAAGCCAAGAAAAAGCAGAATGGCCGCCGCCGCGAAATGCGAGCCGTCAATGACGTCGACTCATTTTACGCGCTCGGGATTCGGCTCTCCGTTCATTTCCTTCTGGCCGCCGCCGCTGCAGCCGAGGCGATTAGCCGGTCCAGAAGTTCGCAACCAGCGTCCTCCAGAACCAGCGCCGTGCAAGTGGTTGTAATTGCAGGGTACAAATCCGGACTGCCGTCGCTGCCACGAGCATCCACCAGATGGCGCTCGCTGCCCTCTCCTTGTTGATGTTGCTGCTGCTGCTGCTGCTGCTGCCAACACGCGACGTGTCCCTCTGACAATTATTTCGATAGTTAGCGCGTGTTTCGCTTTTTGCTACAGGTTTCTTTGGATTGCAGCCGACTTTGCTCTAGTCCTTCGCCCAGCGCTATTGTTTGTTTGCTACCTGGTTTGGGTCTTTGATTCGCTTCACTCGTGTCTTTTGTTTTGTGTCCCCCCCTCGCCGCGAGTGTGAACGTTCGCTTCGCGAATCCGCGGCCAGTTTCCGTTGCTCCGGGAAAGCAGACTACAGTTCTGGTCTACGACGCGCTGTCCGTCTGCTAAAGCTGTGCTACAGTGGATTTTTGTCTTCTAGGTATTCTAGTGCCTCCCAGGATATTTTTCATTTGTTTGACTGCCTTTTTCTGTTTCGGAGCGTCGGTTTTGATTTATCGCGAGCTGTCAGGTCGCGTAATTTCTGATTGTCGAGGCGCGAGAAGCCGCGCGATTTCGCGGGGACCGGCGCGAGATGATGATTTAGAAACATCCCTCGTCGGTGCGCCGCCGCCACCGCGGCCGCGTTCTGTGTGTCCTAATGCGCCATTTATGCAAATGAGTTACGAGCGGCACGCAGTCGGAGGCAGCACAGCGAACGCGCCGCTGCCGGAAGAAAAAAAATATTCGGTCTTTGTTACGAGCTCTGCCGCCATTTCGCACTTACACCAACTTCTGCTTTCTTAATCACGTTGCGACTACTGGAGGCGGTGTTGCTTTGAACAAGAGAGCGCGTTCTACGAACTTCGGATGAGTGTTCGGGGCGTTCTCCCCGTGTCCCTCCCACTGCTAGGAGCGGAAACACTTTAATACAATGTATTCGAGATTTAAAAGAGAATTTCATTCGCCGAGCTTCCTGCTTTACGCCCTGTCGTTTAGCTTTGAGATCTACGGGCCCTCTTCCATGGAGTAACTGACCTCTCACTTTTTGCTCTTCGGCTCAATGGCCGTAGGCGAAAAAAATAACTCCTGTTAAATAAAGAAAAAAACATGCTTTTTATTGTGTAGCGGCCAACAAAATGACAAATTAAAATCAAGAAATAGATGTTCACAGGGTACGGACAATCGTGGCAAAATGTGATGCAAGACGCATCACTCGGAAATATTTCTCGTTAACAACTATCTGGAAGTCATACGGATAAGGCCCGTTTCAGACAGGGCAACTTTCCCAGCAATTTCATTGTTGCTGGCGAGTTGTTCCTAGCTTTCCCGAGATCCTGAAGTTGCTGGGAGAAATTGCCCCGTCTGAAGCGGGCCTTAGCGACGCGCCCCACCAAAAGCTTCGATGTGAATGGCTTTCCAAGCTTTACACGAATGGTCAAACGACGGGCAGAAGAGCATTATCCGCTAGCCGCTACGGCCTCCGCTATATGTAGCGTAGCGGAACCACCATTTTAAGTTTTAGTAGAACGTTCGCCACCCGCTATGAATTACAGCGTTCCGAGAGCTAACGCAACGCCACTAGCGGCTCTTTCGGACACTAAGGCTTGCGTAAAACAGATTTGTAAAGCGATTCTTCGCAATTGTTTTATTAACGTCGTTATCTTAATAGAATATTTTGTTCTTTATTGAATAACGTGCTAATCGTTGCTTCTTTTGTAAGGAAATGTCTATTATGTTTGTAATTGAATACGACTGACGGCCAAGTTGTCCAAGCCAATCCGATATGAGCCAAGCGCCCAAGCCACCGAGAAAAATCTTCAAAAATAGATGACAAGAACCGCAGCTCTTCTGTTGTGTCGTTCACCGAAAATGAAACGCCACGGAAATCCCTCATATCCGCCTGCTCGCTCGCTTCCTTGGTCGGTTTTGTCCTCACGACAAAGCGGCCGAGCAGGAGGCCGCACCCTTCGCTCACAGTCACAGCACCACGGACTGCGAAGCTTTTTTTTCTTCGTTTTTCTTTTTCCGTGGCTGTATTTAGCATGTTCGCCATCAATCGCTACCTGTTGCAGTCGTGGAACGGCTTTGTCGCGGCTACTTCTTGCAGCAGCAAGATATAATCCACCCCTCAGAACCACGATCGCGAAGCGCACAGACCTGACAGGCGCGGCGTGGCGGCCATCTTGACTTGAGTCCCTCGCTGGCTCTCCCTTATCTCGCCAAGTCTCGTTCTCGCGAGACCGACGCCACGCTAGCGCGGCCGCGCTACGCGCCTCGCTATTTTGGTCTGATAGCGCGCCTCCGCTAGCCTCCGCAGCTCCGCAATATTTCCGCTAGCAGCGCGCAGGCGCAGTAGCGTCGTCGCTCTAGCGTATAGCGTAGCGGGACGAGCAAAACATCTACAATAAACTCTTCATAATGAAACTTCTCCAAACCTAGGCATGTCTATGTGTCAAACGTCTGGCAGCGAGCACTGTCCACGATCGCCGAATTCCGGTCGATGTCTGGCTGAAGAAGGTCGAAGGTCTGACCCAATCGAACCACCGTAAAGTTTCGCACCATACAAATCCGGCTCTGACAAAACTCCAGCGACGCCCTGAGTTCTACGGTAGTAATACTGCTGTAAAGTTGTTAACATGTTGCCATGCGCTAATGTTGTCGGGAGGTGTAGAGTCAAATCCAGGGCCTCATAACGCTACTGAAGAATTATAGACCTATTGCTGAATTACCCGATTATCAAGGAGAATGCATGGAATGGTGTTCCACGCGCCGCGCGCACACGCCTTCATCCTATAAAAATATTCGAAGTTAATAGCCAAAATAAAGCGCGGATAAACGCGCGTGCATTATCCCATTTCTATTTAGACTTTTGCTTTAGAGCAGTTACTGCTGTAGACACCAGCACGTGCGGCGCGTGGAACACCATTCCTTGCATTCTCCTTGATGCTTGGGTAATTTAGCAATAGGTCTAGTGCGGCTGATACTCGCCAGTCAGCCAGAAATTGCCACAGACATTGCCGACATCAAAAGTGATCAGCAATCGACCAAGGCCTGGATTGCCAGTGTACATAATTGGCTTAGTACATGGAGGCTTCCATCGATGAACTCGTACTAACAAAATAGTGGAAGATCGATGATCTAGAAAACCAGAGCAGACGAAATAATGTAATCCTTCAGGGCATCCATGACGACATCCACGAATCACCGGTTAAGCTAGCTTAATGATAAAGTGTGCGCTAATATATTTTCTGCAATCCTTCAGCTTGATGCTGTTAGAACTGATAGAAATCGTAGATTGGGCCGTAGTCACGGAACCAAGCTAAACTGGTAGTTATGCACTTCCATAATTATAACGAGAAGATTAAAGATTTATCTAAGGAACTGCACGCTGTACCAGCTTTCGATAGCGTCCGCTGTGACTTCTATCTTTAATCGGTCATTTTGACTGCGAAACATATACGGTGGAAGGGGTTTCAAGGATGCCACCCCTGTCACCCAAGCGGACGCCTGTCTATGCTGGAAAAAGCGGTGGAGAAACTGCATCGTGACGTCGCCGGTGGGAGGAGCCTAATCTCCATCGCCAACAAACTACATCGGAATAGAACTGCATCGTGACGTGTCCGGTGACGTCGCCGAACAGTGACGATTGAGTTGAAACTACATCGTTTTTGTTTTCCCTACAGGGAATTTCGGAGAATCGCCGAGTGGGCTAGCGCACACCAGTGACTTTAGCGCACACCAGTCTATCTATGCTGGAACGCAAACTCAATGATGTAGAAAACTGCATCGGGCACTGACTGGCTCTTCTCTCGGGTCACGTGACATGACGTTGAAATGTAGATTTTCCCTATGCAGTCCGAGCTATGCTCGTAAAATGATGCAGTTGGCGGTGACGTCAAAATGTCGTCACGATGCACTTTGACGATGCAGTTAACTGAGTGGTCGAGACGAAGCCAGAGATCAAACTGCATCGTAAAAGATGGCGACCCTAACATATGCATCTCTACAGTTGGGTTCGCCAGCGGATCGAGTTTTTAGAGATCACCGGGATGCTGTTGAGACGAGTGATGCGAGGTTTGTGGGCGAATACCCGCTGACCAAAGGGGTGACTCGCTGGCTGTGCGACCAGCTTCGCGGAAAGTTCCAGCGGCGTCGTGAAGGGCCCCGTGTGCTGACGGTTGAACAACAAGTCCTCGCAACTCTACGCCTTTACGCCGCTGGCGGCTTCCAGGGAACCGTCAGGAGCGACGAAAACATTGCTGTTCACCAGTGCTCTGTGAGTCGCGTACTTGGTGATGTCACCAACACTATCATCGATTGCCTCGGATCGAAGTGGCTGTGTTTCCAACAAACTCAAGCAGAGAAGGCGCTCACAAAAGGAAGTTCTTCGAGCGATGCAAGTTCAGCGGCGTGATCGATAAATATTCTAAATACTCTTACACGATTCAACACGATTGGGTTTTCATTTGAGTGCACCCCATATAAGCGATTTGGCTGAGCGAAAAGCAAAGCAATCAACGGTAACAGGCTTAAATTGAGCTAGTTCGTTCATACTTCAGGTAGAGAGAGATAGATATACTTTATTTTAAAGCAACTACTTCAGGTAAGGCCAGCTGAACTAGAATAAACATACACATAAAGAAAAGACCATACACACCGTGGGACTATACTTCGTTTCAGCTTGGGTCCAGACGCAGCCGATGCTACGAGCGCGAGCGTGTGGCCCTGAACAGTGCTTGCATTGCACGAGCGCGCGTGCTTGGCAGGGACGCTGAAAGCCCGGAGCTCGCGCTTGTAGCATCGCCTGCGTCTGGACCCAAGCTGAAACGAAGTATAACGACTGATTTTCTTTTCCTCCTCTTCTACTACGAACCCAACTTGAGGAAAATATTCTCTTTTCTTCTTTTTTGCTTCCTACTTCACCGAAAATTTAACCCCTGATAGAACATTTTTTCTTTCTCGTGCAGCACGAGAGAAGTTGCACTAACGCAGTCAAACATAGTCAAAAAGTAAAATTTGTCGTTAGTTGTTTATACAGCAGGAGGTTAGTCTGCCTGAACATGGCGACATTGTTACCCACTGTAGATAAGCAATTCAGCCAGTGCAGTACGACTGCTAGCCCGGGGTCTTTAACGTGCATCACGCAGTAGTGATAAACGACCACACGCCGGTACGATGCTCATTCAGATCGAAACGGGCGGGGGCGGGAATTGAACCCAGGATACCTGGGTTCTGCAGCGCGAGCTTTCGCTCCACGTGCTCTGAGCTGGTGTGCGCTAGCCCACTCGGCGATTCTTCGAAATTCCCTGTAGGGAAAAAAAGAACGATGTAGTTTCAACTCAATCGCCACTCTTCGGCGACGTCACCGGACACGTCACGGTGCAGTTCTCTTCCGATGTAGTTTGTTGGCAATGGAGATAGGCTCCTCCCTCCGGCGACGTCACGATGCAGTTTCTCCACCGCTTTTTCCAGCATAGACAGACAGCTCGGAGCACGTGGAGCGTGCAGAAACCTCCTACTGTATAACCAACTAACGACAAATTTTACTTTTTGACTATGACTGCGTTAGTGCAACTTCTCTCGTGCTGCACGAGAAAGAAAAAATATTCCATCGGGGGTTAAATTTTTGGTGAAGTAGGAAGCAAAAAAGAAGAAAAGAGAATATTTCCCTCAAGTTGGGTTCGTAGAAGAGGAGGAAAAAGAAAATCAGTTGTTAGTCCCACGGTGTGTATGGTCTTTTCTTTATGTGTATGTTTATTCTAGTTCAGCTAGCCTTACCTGAAGTAGTTGCTTTAAAATAAAGTATATCTATCTCTCTCTACCTGAAGTATGAACGAACTAGCTCAATTTAAGCCTGTTACCGTTGCTTGGCTTTTCGCTCAGCCAAATCGCTTATATGGGGTCCACTCAAATGAAAACACAATCGTGTTGAATCGTGTAAGAGTATTTATAATATTTATCGATCACGCCGCTGAACTTGCATCGCTTGAAGAACTTCCTTTTTGTGAGCGCCTTCTCTGCTTGAGTTTGCTGGAAACACAGCCACTTCGATCCGAGGCAATCGATGATAGCGTTGGTGACATCAACAAGTACGCGACTCACAGAGCACTGGTGAACACCAATGTTTTCGTCGCTCCCGACGGTTCCCTGGAAGCTGCCAGTGGCGTTGAAGCGTAGAGCTGCGAGGACTTGTTCGACCGTCAGCACACGGGGCCCTTCGCGACGCCGTTGGAGCTTTCCGCGAAGCTGGTCGCAGAGCCAGCGAGTCACCCCTTTGGTCAGCCGCTATTCGCCCAAAAACCTCGCATCGCTCGTCTCGAAAGCATCCCGGTGATCTCTAAAAACTCGACCCGCTGGCGACCCCAACAGTAGAGATGCATATGTTAGTGTCGCCATCTTTTACGATGCAGATTGATCTCCGGCTTCGTCTCGACCCCTCAGCTAACTGCATCGCCAAAGTGCACCGTGACGACATTTTGACTGTGAGAAGGGTGGTAAGCTGGGCTAGTTGGTACTGGTTACACATGATAAAATCAGCGAACAACGTTGGGAAGCTGTTGAAGAAAACAGAAGACAGGACAGACGCGTCCTGTCTTCTGTTTTCTTCAACAGCTTCCCGACGTTGTTAACGCTGATTTATCATGTGTGACATTTTGACGTCACCGCCAACTGCATCATTTTACGAGCATACATAGGGGAAAAACTACATTTCAACGTCATGTCACGTGACCCGAGAGAAGACGCCAGTCAGTGCCCGATACGAGTTTTCTGCATCATGTAAGCGATTCAGCGAGCGACAAGACGAGCGACAACAACGAGAGTCACCAGCGAGCGACGGGGATTTCTCAGTGTCGCTCGTTCTGTCGATCGGTGTTTGGATTTCCTAGAAAACGTCGCACATCGCCTTGGTCGCTTGCTCACGCCACTTTCATGCGGCTTGCCTCACCGCGCGACTGACCGAGCGACAGCGAAAGCGGGTCGACGTCGCCTGTCTCGTCTCTCGGCAAATCGCTTACATGCGGGTTATACCTATGGGTTATACTTAACACAGTGGTCCCTAATGGAGGCAAGATCAACGTACGTATAGAGAGAAACTGCTGCTGCCGATGATGACAGTCATTGTCTGGGAGAAGAGGGTAGCGTATTTCCATCTTGCGGGCACGTATGGCAGGCGTGTTGCCGCGTTGGGAGACGCTTCGGAAGGGAATCTCGCTGCGCGACACCGTAACGACTATTCGGAAATTATTCGAAACTTTTGAAAATTTTATTCGATTCGATTAACGAATCGAATAGGGTAATAATCGATTCGTTGTTCGAAAATGGCGAATATTCGCACACCCCTAAAGGTTAATGTTAGATTCGGTCTCGTCCAGTGTCAATCAAAAGGCTCCGATTTCAATCTGCTCTCGATCCGAGGAACCCACCTTCAATTCGAGTCAGACCGGTGGCACCCATCATGTCCCCTGATCGACAGGGTGCTACAGCTGCTCGGTTACAGGCTCGACCGCAAGCTGGGAGCCATCAAGGCCCGCTTTCGCGAAGACCGCCGCCCGGCCAACACCGGCGCCAACTGGAGCTCCGCCACAGGGTTGCTGGACTCCCTACGTCACAGGAAATTCGGCCGGCTCGTCAGCAAATTGGGCACGCAGAGTCCCACCCGACTGTAAACCCTGACCTGCCAACAGAAGAGTGTTCGTCAAGTGCTGTCTCATCGAAAGCAAGCCTCTTTCCACGATTCTCCCGTAAATCTGTTGCCTTTGTTTAAACAGTAGCAAGTTAGTCAGCCCCAATGTGCATGTGGTATCTCCGTACGGTATAACTACATGTTGTTGGTCTAGTTGGTAATGACTGTGTTTGTGTGGTCGTCTTTTAGCACTTCAACATTGGTTCAAAATGGCATCTCTGCTGTAGATGAGAAATTTAGCCGGCGCATTACGACTGCCAGCCTGGGGTCCTTCGTGTGCACCACGTAGAAGTGATATGTGCAACAGAAAACTGGGTTTATTTAGGAACAGTTATTAAAACGTACACAGGTAGTACAAACTCGGAAAACTTGGGTGCTAGCCGGATGCCCATCCGACCGCCTCGATGGTCTCGGTAATAACACAATATGGCGGATACTCAAAAAGGGTGATGTCCATCACACTAATGCCTGACGCTAACATATGCGACCGCATGCCGGTACGACACTCGTTCATATCCAAAGAAGCAAAGGTGGTGGTTGGACCCGGGATTGCGAAGTTCTGCCGTATGAGCTTTCGCGCCACATGTTCCGAGGTGGGGTGTTGAGGTCTTCCCACTATCCTTCAAACTGGAGCCAATCAGAGCTCGGCGTTCTGACGTCACTGCAACCCCTGTGCAAGAAGCAGACGAACTTGCGCTCCGCGCAGCCTTGCACGCAACATTCGAGGCACGGATGTTCCGGTAACTTGTAACGTAAGTAAACGAAAGCAAACGCTGCTGTGTGAATGGGCCTTTGGTTAACCTAAAGCCCCTCGGTGTGTTTGTTTGTATCGCAGGTAGCGTTCCGCAACCCCCATGCGTCCCACACGCGAGTGCATGAGTGCTTCACGGTTTCTACGCTCCCCCTCCGCCCGCCCGTCACACTACCACTTTGCTTTGTTAGTGTTTTGTATCAAGCACCGTAAAACTGTACAGACGAGGACGTGCGGGTTCGGTGCTCTATGGGCATACCTACTGCATGAGGCGCCAGCACGTTCCGTAGCACCTGCAGAGCGCTGCACGTCCCTACGCCAAAGTGCAATGCGATATCAGTATCAATATCAAATGCGCCAACGCACGAGGTACAGGCCTCGGGTAGCTCTTGGAAGCGAATGACGGCGCAGAGTACGAATAAGCGGAAATAAGCGACCCTTGGAAGCGAATGGCAGCGCAGCAGTGGCTAAAGACGCTTGTTTTGCGCGTCTGCACAACAATGATCGCCGGTACTAGGAAGAAACGTTAATTAAGCATGAATAATATTCTAAGGCACTTTAGCTGTTTGGAAGCACGCTTCAGCGCCCGCTTCAGGCCAGCGACCAGTAAGGGCTTCTAAGTTTACTTTAGAACTATCACCTAACGATTCAATTTTCAGTTAATTACAAATGTGCTGAGAACAGTACCTGTTTGTAGAGAGGTCGAGAAGCTTTTTAAAGTGACAGCCTTCAGCCGCCTCCACGGCTGTCACTGTGCTGTCACATCCGAGTGCGGATAGTGGTGGATTCTAATCCGAGTGCGGATTGTATTGGATTCTTATTCGCCCTCTCCGCGAGTGAGCCACCGGACAGCCATCTTGCATGAGGTGAAATCGCGTTTTTGCTGGCGTTGCAGAGGCTGGCGCAGCGTGCTGAAGACACGTTTTCTTCTTGTTCGTCGTCATTCGCCGAAGAAGTTTTTTTTAAACCCTTTGTAAGCGGCGAGACATGCCGTTGAAAACGCGTGAAAATTTTTTTGAAAGCGCAGTGCTGCAGGAAAAAGGCACACCTCGTCGAAAGCAAGATTCACCGGCCTCGCACCGTAATCAAAGCTTTCTTGGTACAGCCGAAGGTAGGGTGACCACCCGTCCCGCGACTCGTGAGACTGTCCCGCATTGAGGGCTCGTGTCCCGCGTCCCGCAAAAATTTCCAAAACCTTCAAAATGTCCCGCATTTCATGCTGTAGTAAAATTCACTCTACAACTCATGGCGCTGCCCAACAACGGGGCACGAGGAAGCGCGGAGGTTGCTGGTAATCGTGTGAATCGCAATGGTACACCATTTTCTATCCACGTAATGCGGGAAGCGACCGTTGGTCTTGCACGAGAACCGACGCGCATGCTCCGTTGCGCCTCTCCCTGTTCTCTGCTTGTCAATGTTCGCTTACAGACAGTGTTCGCGATAACAATAAATGCCAAACTAACGACAAAAAAAAAAACGCTTCTACGTTTTGCCATAACGGGGTTAGATATACAAGCAAAAAAAAAAAGTGAATTCTTTTCTGTCCACTTCTCATTTTCTTCTATTTGTTATTTTCTTGACATTGCTGTCGTGGGTTTTTTCCGTTCTGTGTTGCGCCTCAGTGTGGCAATCTTTACTTCCGTAAAATCGCCCCTTTTGCTTGAGGATTTTTCGGCAGAAACTCTGGGAAACAAAAGGCGCCTTCGGGAAGGCGAGGTAAAAGCTTCGTCGTACGAACTTTGGGGTGAAATATGAGTCACAATCGGCACAAAAGCGATATTTTCACGAGCTAAGTCAGCGTAGCTTATCGGAGGTAGCAACAGGATTTGGTTGCTCGAAACAATGTTCACGTTTGCTCCTGCCACGCTCACGCCACTTCATGCTGAAAAACTCGCAAAATGACGGAATGTCAAAAAAGTATTTAAGATAATGAATACAAGACACTCAGAAATGTAATTAAAATACAGTATCAAATACTCTCGATCAAAAGTATTTGCAAGACACCAAGATACTCCAAAAAGTATTTGAAATACAGTATCTTGAGTAGAGTATTTGAGATAGGCACAGTCTGGGCGCAAGTAGCCCGTCGAGGCAGACTAAGCTCTAGGATGTATAAACATACACACAACACATTTTGTTGTGTGCACGTTATCGTGTTTTGTCTTTTGCGCGAATGGACTGTGAGGCGACCTTGCGGGACTATAATGCTTTGGCCTTCCTACACGTAATGCAGTCTTAGGTGTCCTCCTGCAATTTCTTTTAGAAGGTTTTACAGGCTTAGGTTGGTACACTCTCGAGCTGTGCGTGTTTCTTTCGACCGTTACTGCACCACAGGCACGTAGCCAGGATTTTGTTTCGGGGGGGGGGCGCCCATGACAAAATGCTGTATGAGGGGGAGGGGGGAGAGGAGGCCACAGTAGAGTGGAAGATTTCGGGGGGGCGGGCCCGGCCTCCCCTGATACGTGCCTGCTGCACCACAACAACCCCCGTTCAAAGTGAAGCTCTAATGAAA
>JAZHYW010038303.1:0-17747 GCA_037355805.1 Ixodes ricinus
AACAATGTCCCATATTCACGACAGACCATCAAACCTTTACACCATCACAGCATCACCAAGCCATCAAACACCATCGCGCCATCGAGATAATCTAGAGTCCCAAAATACGACAGACCATCAGCTCTGATGGACCATCAGAAATTTTCTGATGGTCCTTTTCGATAAGGTGTGATGTTTTCTTTCCCAATCAACGTATTTGCATCTTAGGAGCCACAAAAATGAGTCTTACATTTATTTTATTTTAATCTTGTGTGTGTGCTTTATGACCAAGGTTGTTCGTTTCCGGGTTTTATATTTTTTAAATTCCGGGGTAAAAGAATCGTTCTTATTCAAGCTGATAATCGAGGAGAAATCGGGTTTTGTGTGAAACATTCCGAAATTCTAACTTTTTTCGAATTAAATTTACAAAAAAAAAACTCAAAAATACATTTTTTTAGCTGTTATAGCTCCATAACGCTCACGCGTTAAAATTAAGGGTCTGTTTTAAGCTGGGTAATCGGGGGGTCTGGGGACATCAGGGTTTTCCAGCTCCGATTGCCGTCAGTCGCTTCAAGGATGCACCGCCCACGGGTCCTCCTCCCTCAGGTGTCAACGAAAATCCCGACCGTTCGAGGGACAGTCGTCCTCGATCAGATATATTTCGCTATGGAATAAACCTGTTAAGTTTTCCCGATCTGTTTACGCAACTGACTGGCTCGGACGTTGTTCGTGAGAAAGGCTGGACGCCAGCGAGATGGCCAGCTACGAGAGACCGTGCTGGGCGTCGACAGCTCAGCGATCGAAGGGGATTGATAGTGCATTTCACAAGCTCGCGCAGCAGGGCCGAGCTACGTGGCGTGCGGCGGTTCCACCTGCACAGCGGGGGACGGAAATGTCCCCAGAGGCCCCAAGACCTATTGTCAATTTTCCTCATCCGGCCTCCGCAGAATGTCACGGTGAGTTAGTCGCGCTCGTTGCTGGCTGGTTGAGAGTCGCTAGCGTCCACGCGTTGCGCAGCTTGCGAAATGAACTATAGGTCACTGTTGTCCTAAGCAGGGCAGTTAGCGGTGTGCACCGCAAACTCCGTGTGGCGCAGAAATAAATAGGTTGGTTATGTGGTCTTAAGATTCGGGAGAAATCGGGTTTAACCTGATTCTCACGAAACATGTTCGGGGTGTAAAATCGTAAAATCGGGTTTACCCGAAAACAACAACAAAAATATGACCCACGACTTTGATTATATTTGATGATTGTGTCAAAACCACAAAAAAAAAAAAAAAAAAAAACGGCACGCAACCACGGAGAAGAGAGCGAGTGCTACCTGAAGCCGGCCAGTTCTCGATCGGCGGTTTTCGGGCGGAAAAGAAAACGAATCTAGAGCCCTCGAATTTTTTTCTGGGTAGTTGGGCTCTCATATGTCATGCACAAATAAAAACATTGGCGAGCATAAATACCCTGTCAGTGTACATTTTAAGCATGCATCGTAACGGCCTGGGCACGTGTTACTAAGGCTCGTAATTAAACTGCACAGACTAAATTACCCATCTACAACGTGAACTTGCCAGCCATATCTTAATGGCAGGCTGAATGTGCACTTTACAAAATGAATGCTGTCACATCAAAAATAATTAATACAAACAATGTCTTTTTCGGCAGCACAAATTGCTTATGTGAAGAATCGAAACTTTTGGTTATTTTTTCTGGGTACTATGTTTCGCGGGATAAAATATATTGAAAATATTCAAGCGCTTCCGTAAGCTGGCAAGCTAATAGAGAGTTTAAGCAGATCGTTCCGATACCTCCCAAATCTCCGATAATGGTACCCGATAACGATACGATGTATGCACTGAAGCGGCGGCGGAGTATCGGGTGTCGTTATTAGATTCATCAGAACGATCTATTATAACTCTCTATTATGAAGCAGCTGCGCAACGTCGTTTGGAACTTCATCAAAATGCGCATAAGGGTTTGACCCTATTGAAAATAACTTTTCAGCCCTGATGTGTTATGATATCTTCTCTGCCCTTCAAACTCCTTGAGCTGATCAGACCCCTCAGCTTATCAAACCCTTCTAACCCCTTGAGCCCGTTCAAGCTTCTTCAACCCTTCAGTAGTTTTTACACCCTCAGCATTTAAACCCTTTAGACGCTCAGATGACTGTAAGCCACAGATCAAATCATGCAGTTGCTTAAAACGTGAATGGAATTTATATTATATTTAGTTTTACGTGCACGTTGAAACACAGAAAGACGATAAGAACCAAAGTGTACTGAGGCCCGAGCGCCATCAGTTGTAGACAGCAGTAATCAGACCAAATAACGGCAACCGAGTGCTTTTTTGTACAAAATATATTTCGATGCACTCACAATGCCGCTTGGTAAAATCCCGAGATGTAGGGTAGTTCAACTTCGAAACCGAGCTGGTGCGCACACACACACACACATACAGACAGACAGACAGACAGACAGACACACACACACACACACACACACGCACACGCACGCACGCACGCACACACGCACACACGCACGCACGCACGCCGCACGCACGCGCGCGCGCACACACACACACACACACATGCGCACACACACACACACACACGCGCACACACGCGCGCACACACACACACACACACACACACACACACACACACACACACACACACACGCGCACACACACACGCGCACGCGCACACACACACGCACACACACGCACACGCGCGCACACACACACACAGTGAACAACACATTCAGCGAAAAGCTCGAACGCGAAACCAACATCGGCCGCAGTTGAAATCTCAAGCACGGTCACGGTGTCGTCCGTGGTGCCGTCGCATCGCGATGATGTCTCTAGCGTTGATTTCGTTTGCAGGACAATCTTCTGAAACCGGGCTTGTGAGGAGGCACAAGAAACAATGCTCTGAGAGGCCTCTCTATCGAAAAGGGCCACCAGAAAAAGTTTGGTGGTCCATCAGCTCTTCTCGTATTTTGGGACATTGATGGTGTGATGGGCTGATGGCCCGTTGGTTTGTTAGTATTTTCGGAGATTAATGGTTTGATGCTATGAAGGCTTGATGGTTTGATAATGTGATGGTCTGATGGTCTGTCGTATTTTGGTACATATGAAGGCCTAATGGCTTGATCGTCTAACGGTCGGTGTGACATCTCTAATTACCCATGTGTACTGGCAGAGGACAAAGATTGCATTACAGTTAAACGTGAAGTTTATTTTGTGCGCATTATTGTTTTAAGAAGAAACATTCGAAGCGTTAGGACATCTTCCAAAATCACAGATCGAAAGCTGGAAAGAAAAAGTTTGTATTTTGATTATGGAATGTTATTGCTTTTATTTAAAAATTATTAAAAGTAAAACTATTAAAAAAAGAAACGGAAGAGAAAAATGTTTTTAATACGCTCGCCACTTTCGAGACACCGCAACGTGTCACTTTATTGGTGCCCGTTGTGATGCTATCTGCACTATGTCCCCGTCGGGGAATGAAGGCGTTGTGCAACAGTGTGCAATACACTAAATCTCGTCGGCCCGAGAATGTGGTAAGCCTAGTATTACCGCATTCGCAGATTTGTGACAGTTTTTTTTTTCTCGCCAACATTTAGTTCAAAGTACACGTCTATCTAGTAAATAAGCCTACAATGCATGACTTTTTATATATTCTTGAAAAATATTTTCTCGGTCTATTGCACCGAAAGAAACTACGAAAAATTAATTAAAAAATTCCAGCTTTATTTTTAGCCTTTGAAATCAATAAAACATACGTGTATCATATATGATACACCATGCATTTGGGGTACTATCGGTTATGAAAAGCATAAAAGCAATTATTTTTCTTGTTGATGCAAAGAGCGACGCCACACTTGTCGCATTTCACAAACGTGAGCGCCGGGCACTGTGGAAGTTTGCAGCGCTGTCTGGTGTCCATCCACTGAGGCCAGTGACTGAGCTGGTCAAGCCTGATGTCTTGTGGAGGAACGTGCGTGGCAGGCCCTTTCTTCTTTTTTGCTTCGATTTCGCGTTGTAGCTCTGCTGACGGTCTGCCTCGTTTGGCTACCATTTCTCCCTCTTTTGCGAGGCATTGGGCAACCTCCTTTCGAAATGTTGCAAGAGGTGTTGCGGCAGAGTCGCCTCTACTTCTTTTGTAGAGTATCCACGAGTTCACCATGTTGAGGTCAATGAGGTGATAGAAGAGCTTGAAGTACCACTTCCTCGATCGCATGGCAATCTTGTACCGACCCATGAGTCCATCCAGGAGGTCCACCCCACCCATGTGGAGGTTATACTGGACGATTATGTTGGGGCATTCAACTTGGACCTTGCTTTTTGTCTTGCGATCATATCGCTCCACTTGTCCCTTGGGCTCCGCTCCCACGAACGTAGAAAGAAGCGTGACACTCTTGTTGTCTTTCCAGACGACCGCGGTCACATCAACTCCATCAACGCAGGCAACATTCTCCACTGTGGTCCCCCTTTCATTTCCTTTCAGTTCTTTTTCAGTGGGGAGCTTGCAGTTTGGAATGCGGTTTCTCCTTACGGTGCCCAAAGAAAGGATCCCCTGTTTTGCAAGGTAGACCATAACCTTTGGTGAAGTGTAATAATTGTCAAAATATAGCTTGTGGTTAGCGTTCCTTGGGATCTGCCTGCTGAGCCTCACGACAACGTTTCCAGTAGCACTCGAGGTCTGGCTCCGCTGGTCTCCTTTTGACGGACAGTTTTCCTGACCGGTGTAGATTTCCACGTCATAAGCGTATCCGGACTCAGAGTGTCGAACCGAAATTTTTATCGGTTCGGTTCGGGTTCGGGTTCACGGATTTCGGTTCAGCTCCGGTTCAGTTCCGGGGAGCGAAAAATAACGGTTCGAACCGGTTTGAACCGGTTCGAACCGGTTTGAACCGCTAAACTGAGAATATATTTTCCGCGTTACTTTGGCAATAGGCACTTTTTCTAGAGTGAAACGAGTAACTATATAGCTTTTTATCATTTGTTGAATCCCCCTTTTTTCAGGTACCAAAAATGAATTGAGTCGTTGAATTGCATGAGAAAGCTAGATTGACATATATGACTCAACATATATTTCTTTTTACCCCAGTCGCACAAATTTTACCTGAATCTAAAGGTTATCAGTCTCGTGGGTCGTCTAAAATGCGCGTGATTAGTAAACCTTTGCGTCGCAATATTAGAAGTCCAGTCCTACTGTGCTCTTGTACTTCGAAATTAGTGCATACAATCATGAGATGAGCACATTCTCGCCATATATATTTGAAATCTAGATTATAAAATACGTTTCACAATATAAATGATGACGATGCAACCGAGCTTAAAGCAATAATATTTTCAAAATCTCAGGAGAGTTTCAGGACAAAGCCTTTCAGTCTACCTTTTATAGAAACTTTGAGCGGCAAGCACAACGCTTGCTTTCCTGACCAATATTGTTTAAAATCAGCGCCGTGATGCAGGCGAATAGGAATGCAGAAAAGAGTGACCTTCGTATTCAGTGTGGATATGACCTAAATAAGAGCGCATTGAAGTGCACCTTTTCGACATAGCTTGGCGTTTGATGTTTGTTCTTGACAAGATGCCGGTCAATTCAATTTTTAAATAAGCACCACCCTTATTGGTGATTTGTTGTTAAATACAACAAAGTGGTATATCATAGTCTACATAGTCTACACGACATTAAAGCTACTTAATTGGTCACTTTCTGACGGTGTGCGTGCGCAGTCGTCATAGTTCTGCCACGCGCCACTGTGTATGTACTTTGTTTTCATCCAGCCCACAGACACATAAAATTGTTCCTCATCAAATAAAAGAAGCAACAGACTTCTGTATGTTTGAGAAGTTGAATATGCGTCAGGAACACAAGGTATTTAAATCAGCTTCAAAATGAACAAAAACAAACAAAAGGCATAAGTTTCTCCCAAGTCACTTATACACCTGCCTCTCGAGGATAAAAACGCCGGAAAAAATTTGCAGAGCATATTTCAGATAATTTGTTGGTGCATTAACTTATGATGTATATTTTTACGGTGATAGGCCCTTTATTTATGTTGTCAAGTGTTCAGGTAGTAAGAAAATATTTGTTATTGTAATCAATAAATTTGACTGTATGAAGTTCACATAACCGCTTCAGACCGACACGGGAGGACGAAACTCGAAACTACGCCATCTGTTGAGTCTGCGGAACGTGCTTATTTGTTCGCTGTTTGGCAGTGTGAAACACCAGGTTGCGGGGTATGCCAAGAAGAACTGTGGTATGCCAAGAAGAACCAAGAAGAACATCAGGAGGACAATGTTCGACCGTATGTGGTATGTCAAACGAAGGCATGTTCTGGATAGCATTAAGATGAAATCTCAGGAGGGAAGGGCTAGAGAGTCACGGTTTTGTAGTTTTGTCAATCGGATGTGTGGAGGTTCTGTTATCAACCCGGGTGGCGTAATGTTGTCAGGGAAGACGCAAGAAGTGTTGGAAAAGGGACCGAAATTTTGTATTGATGTAAAACCGTCAAGGGTGGATGTATTTTCATCCATACAGTCGGTTGCGAGAGCGGTCAGGCATGAGGAAAAAGCGGCGTTTATTGAACAGGCTGTTGGCAGAATGGAGACCGTAATGGGGAATGCATATCCAAAAGAGAAAAGGAATTTTCGTCTCGTCAACTCGGTTAGAAAGGAGTTAGAGGATCGTTCATTGCAATTGCTTCAAACGGATAAATCTGGTAGATTCGCGGTTCTTTCAAAATCGTCATTTCAAACGTAAACAGGTGATGCGATAGAATCTTTGTTTCATGAATGGGGTGGAAACATCGGAAAGCTAAAGAAAAATATAGTTTCGATTTTGGAGGAGGACGAATTTCAGGATGTAGCGAAGACCATGTTGAATTTGTCGAAGTCAGCTTTGAGCGTAAAATTCTTCATTAAGGATCATAAACCGGAGATGCCACTTAGAGTGGTGATCAATGAGAATGGGACTTGGCAGAAGGTAGTCTCCGTGTTTCTTCAAAAAGGTTTAAACCATGCAATTCTAGATAAGTCTTTGTCACTTAGAAATTCGAGTGAGTTGATCACGACACTTGAAGGTCATCATGGAAAGGAAGGAGATGTGTTGTCAATGGACATAAAGGATCTTTATTACTCAATAGAGAGGAGTCGGATGTTGGAAAGAGTAAAAGGGGTGCTTGAAATGAATTTGGTACGGTTCCAATCGCGGTCAGGCATTTCGGTGGACAGTTTTCTTGCCATTCTTGATTACTACTTGCAGTCAACGATAGTAGAGTATGCAGAGAAAAAGTATTTACAGAAAGAGGGAGTATGCATTGGGTCGAGTGTAGCACTGGCGTTAGCGGAAATTGACCTACATTCTTTGGATTATATTGTATCTGATAGGTTGCAGGAGTTGACGTCGGAGTCCTGTTTTGTGAAAAGATATGTCGATGACATTTTGATCTGTTCTTTTCGGGAGGGATTATCTGACAATCTGGAAGCATTGATCAGATCGGCAGCCCCGGAACTGAGGTTTACGGTTGAACGACCCATGAATGGTAAACTGCAGTTTTTAGAACTTATGATTCACAATGAAAAAGGGCTATGTTGGGAATATGGAAAAGAAAACGCGAAACCACTGCTATCGAAAAAGAGTTGCCATTCAAAAACAGTGAAAGCGGGTATTGTAAAGTCTTTAATCACAAATGCAATGGAGAGATCATGTACACATTTCTTGGCTGGATCAGTAGAACGACAGTGGAGAAGGCTAAACGGTGCTGGTTATGAGGATGAATTCGTAGGGAAGCAATTATCCGTAAAATTCGCAGACAAATGTAGAGGAGAACCACAGCAAAAGCCAAAAAATAGAACTAGTGTAATTCCGTTTTATCACAAAATTTCTCACAACTTAAAGGCTTGTGCCAAAAAGTTCGGAGTGGATCTGGTTTTTAGTTCTGATTACAAGTTGAGTAAGCTCACACCCTTCCACAAAAGTGTGAAGGAATGCACAAAAACGCATCGAGAAAAGTCTATTCCGTGTGATAATGGAGTGGTTTATGAAATCCCCTGGAATGTGGCTTTAACTATGTGGGGCAAACGTCAAGGTGTATAAATGACAGATTGACTGAACACAAGAGAAATGTAAAAAACAACGCGGCTAATTCGGAAATAGCGAAACATGTTCAGGAATGTAATAATTGTATACCATGCTGGTCTGAAACAGAGATAATACAAAGGAGTTAAACGACATCAAAAGGGTTGTTAAAGAAACAATAAGGATGAAATCAATGGGCAACTGCATTAGTCAGGTGTCGTTACAACTTAGCAGCAGTGCAAAAACATTCTTGCGGATTTAAGAGTTTTGTAAAGTGGTTGTTGAATGTGAAAGTGTGTAAGTGCTTTCCTCCTTTGTGTCTCCGGGTGGGGATCAGGTGGATTGGAATCTTTTGTTGCCAGGATGCTTTGTGATTGTGGGCCGGAGAGTAGAGGGGAGGGTGTGCTATGTACGCGAAGGTTCGGTCAATTGTCTTCCGGGGAGTTAGAGTGTGTTGCTTTGTGAAAAACGTCAAGATTGTTCAAGGTCGTTTGACAATTGTGGTGGAAAGGGATGAGACCTTTGTTATATTTTGGCTTTGGAGGTCGAAAAGGGCGAGAAGGTTCTGTGGTGAAGTTCGTGGAGTGTATATAAGAGGGTGACCAAATAAACTTGTCTTTAGCTGTGTTAGAGACGTGTCCTCGACTGTTCATTTTTCTTCTACTTTGAAACTTTCCTCTTTTCCAGCCTCAGTCTCGGGCTAAGAACAAAATGGTTAACATCCACCAGCTCGCCGGCGCACTCACTGCATTATATAGGGATGCATGTTTTAAACGTAAACACGTTTAACGGAACTCCGTCTGGTTGGGTCAAAAGTTGAGAAATGCAGACCTTCACAAACCAAGTCTTAAACATTTAGTGGCCCGACGTTTCAATAGGTCGGGCTCAATATATCGACAGCCACTTAACCGTTGGCGTGTGTCAACGGACTAGGGCACTTGAAGAGGAAAGTGTGTGTAAAGCAAACGACACACCGTAGATAGAAAAGATGCTGCTGCTCTCCACGTGCAAATAGTCCCCCTTGATAAAATAAAAACAAAAAAACAAACAAATCGGTTTTGAAACGTCGGACTCTTTACTGTTGAGGACTTGGTTGGTTATGGTGCGTATTTCTCTATAGTAGGTTACAAGTCAAGAAGGTAGCGGCAAATGCCCCTCAAAGGTAATCATATATCCCTCCGCCACCTCCGCATCCAATAGCGTCCCATCGTTTCCGTGACGTCGTGGCCAACGCGGGAGAGGGTTTTGCCTTGCTTTGAATATTTGCTTTATCTTTCGACCGTGACTTAGCGTTGTGGAAGCCACGAGAGGGAGATTAGAAGTCGTTTTTGTTTCCCATGGAAACAAAAACGACTTTGGGGGTTAGGTTCCCCTCCGATGGAGACAAAGGCCACTTTCAGGGCTCGGTTTCCTCTCCGATGAATACAAAGGTCGCTTTCTTAAAAAGGGAGGGGGGGGGGGGGTCGGGGTCGGAGACAAGTTGGCATCACTCTGTAGCTATTATCTATTCATTGAAGCGGAACAAGGGGTGTTTCCAGGGAACTTTTCTTTCTACTGCGGATGGATTTCAGACGGTCGCATCACGATTATGGGAGGAGCTTCTCCTACCTTCTTGACTTGTAACCGACTAAGTAGAGATGCGTGTAATGATGTTCCTAATTACACATAAATATCGCAAAGAACAGACAAGATATTTCTAATTTAAATCACATGAATACATCGGATTGCACGAGCTCGAAACTTCGCAGAATACTGTCTTGGGAGGCTAAAATTATATTTTGTTTTACGGGCACTTGTTTTGTGGCCTGATTTTACAATTCCGTGCTTTATCAGTCATGCGCGCTCTAACATTTTATGAGGCTGCACCATATCATCGCGAGACTGCTATATATACTGCACAACTTTACAATTTGGACATCACATTTCAACAGAAAACTGAACTGTTTAACATGGTTTGCACGTGACATCATCGCACTATATGACTATATGTGAGTGGTCAGAGATTTCTTTTTGCTGAGAAAATCAAACCCGAGATGCAAAATGCACACTGCAGAAGGTTCGCGCTCAGTGCAACCCATGGATTCAGAAACAAAAATTATTCTTGCTTGGTGCAGTGTCGTGAGGAAGGGCGCGAGCGTCTGGCACCCCGAAAACGCGCTTTCTGTCATGAGTGATTTCGCAAACCAAGCACTTTTGCAGGATCACGCTGTCTGCTCTGCGCCGAAGGTGCGGAGCAGAGGAACCTTTACAACACAGTAGGCTTTTAACGCCCCCCCCCCCTCCTTTTACATTTGACGATGCTCCTCAAGAGAATACTTTATTACTGAGGGACTCCCTCCTTTGTTTGGGGGTGCCAATTAGACAATTATATTTCTGTCATGTGTTAATAGTAATTCTCCATTTCTTTTATTTTGCATCCAAAAACTGTGAAGTTTAAACAAAACTGCGAGAATTTGAGTGGCTGTCGACTTTCGGCTGTCCCTCAAAAGCCACTAAAATCTTTCTTTTCAGGTATCCCTGCCGTACACACTTGTAGTTCTATTTATCGTCAGATTAATAAGCTATCTTCAGTCTTTTCAATGCTTCTATACTCGGGGAAAACTTTCTCAGACAGTTCAGCAACAACGAAAACATGTTTGAGTGCCTCAATGATCTGTACATGTAAAATAGTTCATGCAACGATTTTCGCACTTTCAGTAAATACCGCTAAGAGGTAATCCCTGACGTTGATAACTAGCAAAAACACCCATTAGTTCTCCTCTCTGCTCAATGGCAGGCGCAGAAAAAAATAGAGGAAAGAAACCACTTTCCCCTCCTCAACTCGCTATTAGAACAGGCGGCAATGTGATCTGACGCTAATTGTATGCCGCCAGTGTTCATCATAGTCATGCGCTGGGGTTTGCAAAGGATAAAGCATGGGTTGAGATTTAGGGTTTATTAGAGTTCGGCTATTCTCATCTTTGATTGAACACGAGCCAACACGAATGTTTGGCGATGCTGATTGCCAAGAACCCGAGCACTCAGCTCAGGCTCATGACAACCGAGTACGTCACGGTGTCGCAAGACTCGTGGTGAAAAATCGTGATGGCTAATGCTCCTGAATAAAAAATGTAGCGACATCTTCTCCCTCCTCCTCTGACGCAAACACCTTTTATCTTTATGTTTTGCTTTTTTACACCCGCACGTCGACTGTAGCGCCGCCTGGTTTGGCCCAAGATAGCACACGGCCATCCTATACTTGAGTCAGAGCGCAGTCAAAGGCTTAAAGACACGCAAATACATACACACAGGCTAAAAGCGCGCTGTCGTGGTCTACCAGCCTCGAAGGATGTGCTCAAAGAAAGACGATGAAAGCCGTGACGTTCAACAGTCGGCGTTATTTGATGGGCCACATGAGTTCATAGTATGCACTGCACTCCGAAAGCATAGGCATTCCTTCTCCCCCTCCTCTGACGCGCACACCTTTTATCTTTATATTTCGCTTTTTTACACCCTCGCGTCGACGGTAGCGCCGCCTAATTTGACCCAAGTTGGCAGGCGTCATGCTTCAAAGGATGTCGCTACTTTTCTGTATAAATGGGCTTTAGTGATGGCATGTGACGTCATGGCGTCAACAACGCTAATACATCTATATTCCGTTGCAACTCAAGAAGGTAGGGCGAGGGAGAAGAAGGCCGGGGAGGAAGAAGCAGACGAAACGTTGGAGAAGAGAGGGGGAAATTGACGTTCTGAATTTAACTCGACTTCGACGCGGTGAGTAATGCGACTACGCCGCGGGGCCACGTGACGTGACATTATTTGACAGCATGTCTTGAATCCATGACGTCACGTGACCACGTGACACACGATTAATCGTAGTGCCAATACAAAAGCGCCACGAAAACCCACAGTTTTTCATACATTGCAATTCGGTATATGACAACTTTATCACTACATAGAAATGCAGCTGCCAATTTTTACTTCTCAAACACTCACTTTATAATAAAAAATTTCCGTGAACCGTTTTGAACCGGTTACCGTTATATTTTTTCCGGTTCAGTTCCGGTTCAGTTCCAAGATGGCGGCGAAGATATCGGTTCGGTTCAGTTCCGGTTCGGCTAAAAATAACGGTTCTGTTCCGGTTTTCGGTTCGGTTCCGTTCCGGTTCGACACTCTGGTTTCGCGTACCAAACACTCTTCTGGCGACAAAAGCGGAGATAAACATCTGTCCGGTGAAAAGTAAAGGTGAAGCTTCTCAAATATATTTTTTTGAGGTAACAAGCCAACGCCTCCTCTATTTTAGATGCCTGTCAGACGAGCGCTTTCCGCCCGATCGGACCCTTTCCCTTTACCCTTTCCACTTCGCTCGAGATTGCCGCTCGCGGCGCTGGCAGCTGACCACACAACAACGCACGCGGTACGCCTAGCCCGGGTACGCGTGATCGTGGCCGGCAGCATTGCGACGAGTTACGACAACGGTACAGATCCTTTCCAGTGTCGACCTCGCAACCACCGTCGCGTGATGTATTCCTGTTTCCCTCCGTGTTTGCAGTGAATCGCTTTCATCATGCGGTACTGTTGTGTGCCGCTGTGCACGTCAAGTGCAAGAAAGAAAGAACCCACTGTTTCGTTTCACGAGGTTCCGGCTGACGTCGTGTTGCGACAAAAGTGGATCAAGATTATATCACGGAAGGACTGGGAGCCGAACACAACGTCGAACTACTCCGTCGTCTGCAGCAAGCATTTTGTGTCTTCAGACTTCAAGGAGAACACTAAAATTCGCCAGCTGAAGAAAGGAGCGGTGCCCAGCGTGTTTGCGGGCTATCCATCCTACATGTGTTCTGCGCCTCCAAAACAACGTCGAGATGAAAGTAGTCGCAAGCGCGCACTGCAGCCCGATGATGACAAGAACAGGACTGTGAAAAGAATGCGAAAAACAACTGCAGACGCAGGTGACGTGCACCTCGTCGACTGCACTGTGGACTCTGTCGGAGCTTCTGTTGGCGACGAACATGTGCGACTAACCGCCACATCAGCCTGTGTTAGTCCAGCCCCCACCAGCAGCAGAGCAAGCATGAGCCAAACACCTGTAAGTCACATCGCTGGCGGAGAAGAATCGATCCTGAAACGTACTGCAGCAGCTAGTAGCTACAGCAGTGTGATGGTTGACGCGCAATCATTTGCGAAACGAGCGTTTGCAACACAGACAGAGAAGACCAGGACCAGTGCAAGTGGTTTCGTAGAACGTAGGAAATGGAGAGCTAAGGAGCAAGCCCTTCGGCTACAGATCTCAAGACTGAAGGAAACAGTGGACAAATATAAGGAGGAGCTGCGCAAGCTAAAAGAAGACTGCAATGTCAGTACTTTCCTGGACGTTGTTGCCGGTGCTGAGCAGAAGAACGTGAGGGCTGTGTTCCTTCTTGACCAGATAACCAACTACAACAGCAAAAGACCGACATGGTCTGAGACAACTGTGCGATATTGCATTATTTTCAGGAGCATGTCAACAAAGGCGTACGAGTACATCCGGTGTGAACAGCTGCTGCGTCTACCGTGCCGGAACACCTTGCAGAAATACATTGGGATCGCATCTGGCGAAGTCGGCTTCAGCTCTTTGGTTCGATGTAGACTGGAGACTGAGCTTCAAAGCCTAACCGCGCCTCAGTCAAGAGTGTGCAGCTTGGTGATTGACGAGATGCACATCAAGCAAAAACTGGAGTACAACAAACAGCGAGACGCCTTTGTTGGTGACGTCAACATGAGCCTGGATTTGGACCACCTGACGCAAGCTGAGAACAACAGTATCCTAGCAAACTCATTGCTTTGCTTTCTGCTCTGTGGTTTAGCAGGACGCTTCAAGATACCCGTCGGGTATTTTTTTACGAAGGCCTGCACTGGGGCAGAACTTGCGGAGACCATTGTTCACGTCATCAAAAAGACCGAAGAACTTGGTTTTGAGATAGTTCGACTGGTAACGGACAATCACAAAATAAATGTTGCTGCCATGGACATTCTTTGCAAAGGGCAGGCGGCAACATCGGCTCCGCATCCAGCTGACTCTTCAAGGATCATTTTCCTTGCTTTCGACCAGTGTCATATTATAAAAAATGTGAGGTCACAGTTTCTTGCAAAGAGCATGGGCGGGCAAAAGGAAATATCAGCGGCACCTTTGAAAGAACTGTACAAGATGCAGCAAGGATCCACGGTAAAGCCAATTAGGTTCCTCACACGAAAGCACTTATACCCTTCAAACATCGAAAAAATGAGCGTGAGGCCTGCTGTGCAGATCTTCTCTCCGCCTGTGACAGCTGCCTTGCAATACATGAAGGACCAAGCTGGTCACACGTGTGATGTGCTCTTCGCATCGGTGGGTCCAACTGTGGATTTCATGCTGATGATGCACAAGTGGTTTGCAGTCATGGACGTGAGCAACAGCCAGCAACACATCCACAAGAATGACCCGGACACTCGGCATTTCAGTGACATCGATGATGCGAGGTTGATCTGGCTTGAAACCACGTTTCTTGACTACCTCACAAAGCTGAAGAATAACAGTCATCCCGACAACTTCTTGAGCAAGGAGACCAATCATGCCCTGGTCCTGACAACACGCTCCAATGTCGAGTGCATTCGTTTTCTTCTAAACGAAAAGAAGTTTAACTTCGTGCTGACTCGCAAATTTTCAAGCGACCCCATTGAGGCACTGTTTGGTTTTCTTCGAAGGACGGCAGGCTGCAACGATGCAATGGACATGAAGAGTGTGCTCTGTGGACTAGAAAAGATGTTGAAGACGGGTATTGTTTCCTCATCAGCGCAAAGCAACGTTAACTGCTCAGCATCATTCTGCAGTACCTCAGGAGTCTCCAGCGACAAGACCGCAAATGACAGCCATCCAAACAAGGGATTTTTCCCACTGGCAGCAGAGCAAAGGCTACAAGAAATGTGCTCGACGCCAGGTCAGTGGCTGCCCAACCCTGAGGTTGCAGCCATTGCCCTTATTGGAGGCTACCTGGCTCGCGTGATGACGGAAAAGTTGAATTGCCAGGACTGTGTCGAACTTGTGGAGAAGGCGAAGGGGAACGCGCCTGTGGATGGACTAATTGCATATCAGGACAGGGGGGACTGAAATACCCCACGAAAGAGCTGGTTTCTCTGCTGATGGGCCTGAAGAGGTTTGTTGACATCATGCTATTTCACAGGAAGGCCATTGAAAAGCCACTGGAGACCAGCGTGAAACATGCTGTTGGTGTTCTCATGGACATCCCCATCTTAGTGTGTAGAAACCGAGACGCAGGCCACAGGAAGATGTTCCTGGAGCTCTTGTGCCGAAAGTTTATTAAACCACTGCTAAGCAATCATGCGCTGAATGTCACGGACAAGAACTCCATCGTGAAGCTGTACGGGAAGAAGCCACAGTCGCGTAAATTGCTGAAATTGTAGGTGCATGTAAATATTGTGCTGAAGGTATAACTAGTTCCTTGTGTATGTTGTAAATAAACATTTCCATTCAAGAATACTATATTTCAGTGATGATAACGATTTCAATCCTTTACATTTGATGTTTAGTACATAAGAAATATTTAAGCTTGAGGCAACATCTGGAATATTAACATATAAGGCAGTAAATTTTACCGTGTGTAAAATTTTGTTCCTAGTGATTTAGTGTTGTGTTAAAATGTTTACTTTCCTTCTTGGCAGCTTACACTTGCAAACCAAAAAAGATGACAAATTCATTAAGCAAGTCTCTCTCACGATAATGAATGGGGAGTCAAGGTAAGGAGTACAGATAGAAATCCCTCGTAAATCGTGAGAACGGACGTCGACATGAGCAATGCAAGCGGGCGAGCGCGCGGCCGGCCCGGCGGCCCGGCCGTCGCGCTCATTTTCGGAGTGGCGGGAGGGAGCACCACGTAGCGGTGAACGCGAGAACCAAGGCGTCCGGGGGCTCCTATTGTTAAGCGAGCGACCTGCCAGGCATCTAAAAATAGAGGAGGCGTTGAACAAGCTTACCGAATGCAGCGCCGAGACGCTCTCGTTGTTGACGACTTCCCGTGCAAATTGGCGCGAACGCTGAACTGGAGTATCGGCAGAACAACAGACAAGTGGCGGCACCTAGGAGCGCCTAACTGCACTAGATGGTCCGCGGTCTGTATCAGATCTGATCCACCATGCATTCGTGTCATGTCCGACAACAGATCCGGCGACGTGAACGTATTTTTGGTTTGTATCATATGTGATACACCATGCATTGTAGGGATAAATTCACTATCTAGCAAGGTGCGTTTCTCGTTCATTCTCTGCCACTTAAAACGTAAACACGACCTTCTTGTCATACAAAGCGGATCAACAAAGTGTTCCACGAAAAAGAAAAAGAAATTTGGGGGACGCTTAAGTTTTACCTTTAAGAGTGGAATGCGACGGCGTTATCGGGCCCCGTTCGCAAAAGCCTTCATGAGATAAACCCGCGCTCCTTCTAGTGATGCAAAACTATCTATAAATTGACTATCGATACTATCGATAGTTTTTCCAGAATTATCGATAGTGTCGCAGAACTATCGATAGTCCACTATTGATAGTAGTATCGATAGTTTTTCGATAGTCGACTACCGATAGGCGAGTATCAATAGTACTGTCGATAGTTCTTTTACTATCGATAGTCACATTTCTGGCGACTATCAATAGTTTTGCACCACTAGAGCGAACACAGGGCCGCACCGCCTCTCGCCCTTCCTTCTCTCCTCGCCCAAACTCCCGTCTTCGTCATCACTGAAGGCTGAACCTAAGTTGGGATGGTAAGTGCTTAGCTATACTCTGTTTCACTATATGGTGTACCGCAGGAAAGGCTACAAGCGCGAGCTCCTTGCTCTGGGGCACAAGCTCTCGTGCATTAAGACCAGCCGCCAACGCTATGAGCTCGCGTTTCTAGCCTTCGCTGCTTTACAACATAAGGTTAAACGAAGTATTGTTGGTGTCCCATTTGAAAAATTAAAGCGAGAAAAAGAAAAAAGGGTGCGACGCAAACTACTAGTGTCGCAAAACTATCGATAGTAAACTGTCGACAATGCTATCGATAGGTTTACGATAGTCGACTATCGATAGTTTTCCGATAGTCGACTATCGATAGTCTTTCGATAGTCGACTATTGATAGTACTATCGATAGTTTTTTGATACTCGACTATCGATAGTACTATCGATAGTTTTTTACTATCAATAGTCATATTTCTGGCAACTATCGATACTATCGATAGTACTATCGATAGTTTTGCACCACTAGCTCCTTCCCAAACCGTACAAGTATGGTGCCTGGAATGTGTCTCCGACTGGTGTGCTTACCACGTCCAAAGTGGTGGCCCTCGTGATTTCCGCCTGATGGCGACATAGCAGTCCAACGCTGCTGCCGGTCGCGATCCTAGCGGCGTCCCAGCAGCTGTGGTTTATGTGGCAGACGCCTGTTCTGCTGCAGGTCGCTCTCCAATGTGGCAGTTCACGGAAGCTTCCGCAGCCAGAAGTTGGGTCACCGTGTCAACGGCGGCACTCGCGTTCGCTTGTGGGACTCGCAGCTCCTCGTTAGCATTTCTATGACCAACCGCTAGGATCGCGACATGCAGCGGCATGACACTTCGGCTTCTGTGACGTCATTTGTTGCCCCCTCGGGACCACTTTTGATGTTTGGGCAGGATAGGAGCTAAAAACACCAGTCGAAGA
>JAZHYW010038304.1:0-28060 GCA_037355805.1 Ixodes ricinus
GAAAGCAGCGGCGGATGCGTGGGACGAAAATCGTCGCCGACCCATCTCTCGCTCGAGTACGCGGCCTGAGGAGGAATAGATTTTTTTCCGTTCCCTTCTCTTCTGAAATGTCTCGGCGTTCTTTTTCCGACAGTCAGCAGATCACACGCAACGTAAATGTACCAGAATCGAGCCCGTATGAAGAAAGAAATGTCCCCGCCGGAGCCGGTTTGTTGGGTTCATTCAATAAGTGTAGAAGTATCAATTACAGATTATCCCGTAACCCCGGGACCACATGCCGTGCCGCTAGCAGGCTGCACTGACCAGTCCCGCGGTTACGGGATGATCATAAATATAAATTTGGTACTTTCAACCTTGGTAACGCTTGTATATTATGTTGATATTATACCCATATAGTAAATTATACAAGACTGCGGATCTAAAACGTATATTAATGCCGGCATAAATGCGAGCGAACCGAACCACGTGACCTGAGTGAGCAGACGACGCGGCCGGGGTAAAAGAAGAAAAAAGAGAACCAGAGAGTGGGCGCCTTTCCTCGGCGTGGCCTCCCTTCTCTGGCCGTTGTGACGTCACGAATCGGGAGCGCTACGGCCTCTGAGCTCCTAGGAGGTGTTGGGACGTAGTGAGAACAGCCGGGGAGGCCAGAGAGCGCTTTCGCCTGTGATCACGTGGGTTTCTCGGAACAGCGGCGCCCACTGGGGGAGCCAGAAGGAGCCTTGGTGCGGTTGGCGTGTATGTGTGAGGAATGTCGGGGGAGAGGGAGAGCAGTGCCTCTGCCGGAGGGTGGGGTGTTGCGTCTCACTCGCATGAGCATCGTTTTTTTTATGCCGAAAGCATTAACTGTTTGCGTGGAATGAACTAGCCTGCGTTATCGGCTCTTAAAGGCGCGCCGAACGGCTTCATAAACTCAACTGTTGCCTGTATACCAGCGCTCTGATGGATAGGCTCCCATTGGCTTGCGCGTCATAGTTTCAGGGAACGAGGCCTTCATTGACTGCCGCGCGGTGTGGTTCCGCGACCGCTACCAGAGAAGTCCTCACCAGTGGCGGCGCGGCGGCCCGGCCGCCGGTACTAGGGAGCCGCTGGCCGCCGAGCCAGCAGAGCCAGCACGGGCAGACTCCGGAGTGGCTGCACGGCCGAGCTCAGCTCGGAGCGGCCACTCCACGAGAGCGCTCGCTCTGGCCGCCGGCCGCAACTTCGGAGAACGAAACGTGGCCGTCCACGCCAGTACGCCGCCGACGAACTAAGGGAGCGGAAGAGCGACGTTCATGCTTTCGCATTCACGACTCATAAGAAGTACTTAGCTGTCTGTACTTTTTCCGTCAAGGGGGCACTAAGAGCCACCACTGTAAAATCCACGTATGCACGAGGAAAACCGTAGGCACGGGTCTCAGTGAGGACATACTTTTACACAAGATGCGTTTTCTGTACTAATTAGGTTAATTTAAACGATTACTCGTACGAGCAACATTTAAATCCAATATTAATACTACTTCTTGAGAGCGCCACCACATCAAGTGGACGTGGACGTCCCTATATTGTTTTCTATACTCAATGGCAGCTAGCATAAGAAACGCGGGTCATGACGAGTTCGAGTATCTCATTAAATCCCCGCAGCCAATGACGAGTATTATCCAATGAGAAAGGCGAAGAACAAATCACAACCAGGAGGCGTGGTCATAGTAAGGCCGCGCCCTGTCCTGTCTTACGCTTTCAGTGACTATTCTTTGTTGCAGGCTGAGGATTGAGAAGATGCTCCGCCGACAAGGAACAACGCTTCACGCTCATCGCCCAATGCGGCGAAGCGCATTAAGCACGCCATGAATCGCTTCGCTCCCGTTTTCGTCAGTATTGAAAAAAGAAGAGATGAGCGATGACGGGTGTTGATCGCTTTCTTGTGACGTACAAAAAAAGAAAATGAAAAAAGAAAGAACTGTATGCGTTCGTGCTGACCGACGTTACCAGACTAGTCCGTTACCCGAAACTGCTCACTAGGGAGTATTCGACATTGGACGCCGATATTTGTGGGTGCTGTGGGTAGAGCGCATGCTTGGGAACGACTCTCACATTAATGGGTTGTTGAGCACGAGCAGTCACTTGAGGGTTGAGGAATGCATCGTTAAAGGACGGTCCAGGGAAGCTCGCGCTCAACGCCAGTCGCAACACACAGCTATGGCCGCCAGCTAAATACTTTCTTTGGGCTTTAGCACACGCGCCAGATTAGAGCCGCCATTGCCGATCCTTCTGTTGTCAGCACCGGATGCCGAAGCCCCTGAAACGGGCGTTGACGAGCCTCCACAAAGGTCGTAGATGGAGAGTGGGGATGCGCAGTAGACTCTAACGTGGCAATAACTCTGGCCTGCTGTGGTATCGATGATGCGAAGTAAATGGAGCAAGATAGAATTGAAACTGAAGGTCGGTTATGGCGGCGGCCATGAGCAGCTGGCTTACTACCGGTTCGTAAATCTCACCGGTACCTGCCGGAATCCAAGAGGAGGCATTCGTCGCTGTTAAGGCTGACCCATGAGACGAATTATGTGACGAATAACTGGCGAACGCCGCTCGACGGCACGCTCGCTTTGCGCGCGACGTAGCAGCCACTGTGTTGATTCCACGCGCAGAGCAAAAGCCGCCGCAACATCTGTCGGTTATTCGCGCAAGGACGGTCCATGGAGTTTAGCCCTTATGCTATGTTTTGTGTGCTTTGGGGCCGTGTTCGCACTGTAGTTTGTCCGCTCACTCGAGGTTTAAAATGGTCAGTTGCGCCGTAATTAATTGTTCCAGCCGTAAAAGTCGGCGACAAAACGGAGCTACGGCCAGCAGTATTGGTTTTTCTAGAATTCCGGCAATCATTAGGAACCAGGACAAGGCGACGCTCGAGCAATCGGTTCGCCGGCGTCATGAATGGCTCCGACGGATACGCCGGCACAATCTCGACCAGGCGGGTAAAGACGGGAGCAGAACGCGGCAAATCCTGGGCGCTAACATCTCCGGTCCCGAGAGAAAGAACGAGAAAGAAAGCGACAAAAGAGCAGAGAAAGAAAGCAGACGAAGGGTTAGGCGTGTTTGTTTTGCCGCGACAAGTTGAAGTTGCTCGAGCGCTTGTCAACTTTATTTAATTTTGTCAATGCGCGATTCCGGTGTTTTTCTGCAAAGTAAGAGAAAATAACAAGGTACAGACCTTACAGGTGATGTTTTGCTGCTTCTTTGTGCATATTAAGGCGTCGCCAGCGATATGGGCTCATCGGGACCGCCAACTGGGACCGCCGATGTCCGCTTCTATGCCCCGCCGTTCCGAAGCGGCCAAATGCATGGGACCTTTCGCTCTAGATTATTATATTAACTCTATGATCTCGACAGAAAAGCTTCGTACCCCAACTAAGGGTTTGTGGACTGCACTTCGTGTCAGGTGAGGAACCTCTTTGCGATTGACTAGGACAAGAAAATATTCTGAAATGTGGTTATACAAAGACGGCTCTATGACTCTACGGCACTACTGCTGCCGCAATAAGACGCCGAATGCCTCCAACATGGCGCCAAGGCACTGATAGCAGACGACAATGTTGGTTCTGATTTCCTGTGCTAACCGGAAGTGACGTCATAGGTGCGAAAAGCCTAAAGATCGCTGCTTACATCGTGCAGTATACCCCTCCCCCACCACTCGCTTCCCGTATATACAGCCCTCTTTGATGTGCTTGCGTTTGTCTTTCTCGATCCCCACCCCTGCCCGTTTCCACCTGGATGAGCATCGTACCGGCGTGCGGTCGTGTATCACTACCGTCACGTGTGCAGGCCGCTAAAGACCCCAGGCTAGCGGTTGTGCACTGGCTAAATTGTTCATCTACAGCTGGGAGACGTCGCCCGTTGAGGCAGACCAAGTCCTAGGCTGCAAAACACACACACACAACCCAACTTTTGCGTTCGTCTTGCAAGTAGCGTCAAATGCGCCAGTGCGCACGAGGTCCGTGTCTTGAACGGCTTTTGGAAGCAAAATGGCAACGCAGCACTGAAAATGAACGGTCCTTAGAAGGGAATGGCGGCCGGCCACCCGTTCGTGGCACGTGTCTTGGACGTTTCCAGAACAATGGTTTGGCTGACACTTTGTAAAAACGCCTCTTATGTTTGCTTCAGGTTCCTGTCGTTCGACGTGCTACCGCTCTCGGGGACGGGTGCAATGGTAACTGCAGCGTAATTCCAGTGGAATAAGTATGTTCTCGAAGCACAGCCGTCTCAGACGGCGTTTCATCGTGCTTGGAACGCAGAGTTTTGGAACAAAAAACCTTAATGGCAGTTTAAACGACGTGGATTCGCGGACCGAAAGGAAGCGAAAGGGCTGGTACCCCTTCCGCGAGTAGAGTTCCATAACTGAGGTAATCTAGTAACGCTGGTGTCTGTACTAAGCTATAGCATAGCGGATGCCATTTCTATTAAAAAATGCGAGGCGGGGCCTCGTCTGCGGTGCTGGTCATTATAGATTATAGGCTTGAGAAAAATCAAATGCAATTGCTTTTTGAGGAAATGAAAGTTTTAGCATCGGGTTATTTTAGTCAGTAACAATTTAAGGAACGCAGAGCGTGGCGAATGCCGAATACCTTTATCTTGGATCCGCGACCAATGACATTGCTGCCGATAATAGCGCCAAAAAACGCATCACGATAGCAAAAACAAAGTGATCTTAATGGGACACGCCCCGCCGTTCTTAACCTGAAATTAAATTAAATGGAATGTTTATTTTCAAAAAACTACTTTTGGTGGGCCTACAGACAAAAGCTAACATGAGGTAACTTGTCTGGGTCAGCTGCGGGCCAAGAATAGCGGGATTGGCTCTGCCCACAACGAACAACGCTCCACTCAATGCGAGTCAGTGACAAGCGCTGCGCGCGCATACACGATTGACTCTCAACTTACCCCCCCCGTTTTCTCACCTACAACGCGTACACACACACAGACACCACTCAATGCCAAAGGTGCAGATGAGAGTTGATGCAAGTTTTGCAACAAATGTTTTTTTTTTTTTAATTTGATACCTATCGCTGGTTTTGCTGGGGTAAAAATGACGGTTCTTACTCTGTCAGTCCAGTCAGGCTGTGATTTAACTACATTTCACCCAGCGAACCAGTGAATGAAGACTTGTAAAAGGCAATACATATTCCAACAAAGGGGGCAAAGTTGCTCCCCTCAAGGCATCTATAGCAATGAAGAAAAAAAACAGTCTCGCCCAAAAGAACACTATTGGTGAGCAAAATAAGTCTCCCCAGGGGTAAACATTCTTTAGCCTTAAAAGAGCGAAAGAAGTGTCTCAACTCCCAAGGGTAAGGATGATTGCCCCAATTGAAGTGCAAGTGTCGGACCCTCCAGCAAGCGCTTAGGCTCTCCCCAAAGCAACTTCTGTTGCCTCCCGGGCGATGCCAAAAATTTTGCCCCTGTTTTAAAGGGGCATATGGTTCAGGACGAATTCTGGTGACAAGCCACTTTTACCCCCTAAAAGGGAAACTGAAGGGATTATATTTTATCATTATTTCGGGAGGAACGGCAGTGAAAGGCTCTACCAAGCGCGAACACGTATACACACAAAACTAAAAGCACAGGGTCACGATGCATTCTCTGAATTTCATCGGATTATAGGGCGATAGTACAGGCGCCGAAAATCACGGAACTAGAAACGCCATGGCGTTTTTCGCTCGCTGATTGTTTAACCTAATTTTTCGATGTTGTACAGCTCATGGAATGGGGTCTACACCGGCAATAGGCGTCGACATTAAACCCCACCGCGGCTATATAAAAGACTGTTTTTTCAATAAATGCTGGCTGTCAGCGGGCCCTAGTCCGCTTTTGGCATTGTGAGCGCGCCCCGTATCGTCCGCTTTCTTGTCCTCGTGTATTCTTGGCGCTGCTTTTTTTCACACGCGCAAGAAGCCGCCACTCTTTTCCCAGCTTATCTATGATGAGGACAAACACAGTTGCAGGCTCTTGTTCCCCTCTCTCCAGGGATTATTTTTATCATTATTGTCCAGCTCGCTTGGCAACCTTTGCATTTTAATTGCATTTTAATCATAAACTTCCTCGCATGCTGGCAACGTGATCTTTGTTTTCGCCTTTTATCACCATGAACAACCGTCACGTCTTGACCTTTCGTGCTTAGTTTCACGATGTCCGGGGCTAGTGGACTCTACGAGGTCATCCGCCAGGAATCATCACAACGTTCGGGTGGTTGCGCGGATGCTGAGGTTGCTTCCAGGAAAAAGGCTTCGCGAACCAGCAGATTACGAGCCTCACATGTGCGCTTTCTTCCTGGAAAAATAAGCTCTCTAGAGTCGTCTTTCGGGAAAAACAGAAAAAGGAATACAAAGATTAGCTTTCTTATGAACTAACTCTGTAAGTGGCATTCTTAATGGTCTTTAGTCTCCGATATTAAGAAAGCGACAGGGTGTCTTCTTCAGTACTTCCGGCCTTGAGCATGCGCTCATGGCCTTCTGTCGCGTTTTGCTGGGCGTACAGTCGAAGATCACAAAACACCAAAGTGTTACCTAAGGTAGGCAGCTCGAGCTGGAAGAGGCACTACTCAAAGACTTCGTCTGCCGCGCTCAGCTTGTCCCTGACCGCACGGGTTGCTGTGTGGGTGAGTTGCGAATGATATGCGCCGCAGAACCTGTGACTCACGGAAATTAAAACTCACACTATTACTGCCAAGACAAGAATAATAACGTAACTTGGGTGCATGAGTTTTATTTTTATCTGTGGTTCTCTACGCCAGTCTCGGGTTATTGAGTCGTTTTAGTCCAGCGACATCAACGTCAAATTCCTGGCAGCGTCTGGTGTAGTCCATCTGGAGCTGTCATAGTAGGATGCGCTGAGAGGGGGGGGGGTCAACGTATTGCCTTTAGATTTCAGAGTGCAGTTATTTAGATGGGGGTTCGGTTTGCAGTGTGTCTCCTTGGCTGTACTCTAAATATTACTGGAATGAATCCGAGTTACTCTGGTGGATCATGTCACGTGAGAACACAGATAGAGGAAAGCTGGACTCGGGTAGGTTCTCGGACGCCAAAGTACAGAACCTTTACCCTAGTGTGAGCTCGAGTAAATTTTGGAACACGGCCTTAGTGTCCGTTGGGTGTAATGGAAGTCCCACTGGATGTGTTTGTTGTTGAGACATTGGTAGAATTTGATGCATTTAGGTCGGCCTTTGTCGTAGTACAGGTAAGACCCATTTCAAAGCGACGGCGCCTCTCTGCAATGCTCTGAAAAACCTCTGACATATGACGGGAAAAATGTATATCGATAACCCCATACATGTGGGCTGAAACAACTCTCGAATATATTGTTTGTCAGCTCGATGGTGTCCTCTGCACACCTACTGTTCAGTGTCTACTACACACGCTTTGAAAGTAACGACAGTCCAGCCATTTTTATGCTTAAAATAGACTCCTTTCAGAAGTCCGCCAAGCAACATTGGCGGTCGCCATTTCTTGGCCACGAAGCGCGTGATTGGATCCGAGTTCACAACGATCGAGCGCTGATGCAGTCCCTCGTGTCCAATTCACGCTCAGAATACGTGCACAAGGAACGGCGTACTCGTGTAATTGTGCGCAGCAGCTACTAGAGGGCTCGTATTTTTGAACAAAGGTCTATTGTACTTGACAGTTATTAAAATCATTATCTGAAATCGCAGGAATTGTTCTTCCGTTCTCCTGAAATGTTGAAACAGTCCGCCACAGAACAGAACGTCGTCGCCCGAGTTTCCTGACACCGTACGCCTAAAGGCCCGTTCGCTCACATGCGTTTGTTTACGACCGAGTTCTTGTGACCTCCTACGACGAGAGGACACACTGACACGCGTGCACCATCTGTGAGTTGACTCTGGAACTTCATTTCACTAGAGCGAAGGTTTGGCGCTATTTGGGAGATCAAATCTCATACAGCATGTACTACAAAAGGTCGTTTATAACGTTGTCAAAAGTTTTTGAGTGAAAAGAAAATAATAATGCGCAAAAAAGAAGAAGAAAATGTATGGATATGTTAAGAGTTCCACGAATGCCCGATAGATGGCGCCAGTGTATTCTCTCCTTGTAATGGATTTCAAGACGTTCAAAGCCAAAGGCATGATATGATATAATATATTTATTTTATCTAAGGAGAGCAGCGGCGCCGCAGAAATGCAAATCACCCATACCTTGAAGGTCTGCGGCGCCGCTTCCAATGATGATGAAATTTATACAAATGTTTAAGTTGTATAAGTTGTGTGATGATGAAACTTATACAAATGTATAAGTTGTAGAAGCAGTTGCAAGTCTGTGAGCTTAAATGCCTGTTCTGTGCGTTTGCAACCGAGTAGGACCGACTGAGACAAGACCGGTTGTTAAGCCTTTTGCGACGGCTTAGGACCTGACGCGCTGCTGCGGAGCAGGTCCTAAGCCGTCGCAAAAAGGCCTAAAAACGGGTCTTGTCTCAGACAGTCCTACTCGGTTGCAAGTGTGGAACAGGCCTTTTAGCTCATAGGACTTTTAAGCTCAGGAGGTCGGATTTTCAAATATTAACTATCGTGAGGTTAGCCCGCTCTCCACAAAGTACCCAAATGGCGGCGCCCGATAGATCATCGGTGAATGGAGCGTCAATAATCTAAAAGCCTATTTAGTGGCTCTAAGCAAAAACGTACAACTGAGGATATCATACTGCTGACGGTCGGCGGTCAGAGGGGCTGTTGGCAATCAGCAATACGCCATCATTGACTTTTCCCTTAATCAGCCAATTACAAAGTAAAAAAAACGCAACGTTGCTATTAATATGACTGCATAGGTTATGCACATGAATCGGATTAAACTATTCTTACCTGGTCGACGCCATAAAAATGTTTCTCTTCCTTCTTCTTTTCGTTCTTCAATCTGGACTTCTGATTGTCTTCTGTCCTGTCACCACGTGGAGCGAAAGCGCGCGCTGCAGAACCCAGGGATCCTGGGTTCAAGCCAGTCTTGTGCCTATCTCAAAGACTCTACTGAAGATACTGTTTTTCAAATACTTTTTTAAGTATCTTAGTATCTTGCAAATACTTTTGATCGAGACCATTTGATACTCTATTTTAATCACATTTCTGAGTATCTTCCACTCATTATCTCAAATACATTTATGATATTCCGCCATTTTCCGAGTGTTTCGGTATGAAGTAGTCTGGGCGTGGCACCAGCAAACGGGAATATTTTTTCGAGCAACAAAATCTTCTTGTTAGCTCCGATAAGCTACGGTGACTTAGATTGAGCTTGTGAGAAACATCGCGTTTGTGCCGATTGTGACTCATATTTCACCCCAAAGTTTCTACAATGAAGCTTTCCCTCGCCTTCCCAAAGGCGCATTTTGTTTCCTAGAGTTTCCCTCAATTAATCCTGGAACAAAAGGGTGATTTTACGGGAGTAAAGATTGCCACGCTGAGGCCCAGCGCAGAACGGAAAACGACCCACGACAATAATGCAGACTTCGGTGTCAAGAAAATATAAAATAGAAGAAAATGAGAAGTGGACACGAAAGGAAGACACTTTTTTTACTTGTTGTATATTTGGCCCCGCTACGGCAAAACGTCGATTTTTTTCTAGTTTCTTTTCTTTTTGTCGTCAGTCCGTCACTTATTGCTCTCGTGAACACTGTCGATAAGCGAACATTGATAAGCAGAGAACAGGACAGGAAACGAACTACGAGCAGGATGACGTTTCAAAGGGCCAACAAAGCGTCCCCCAACGTTGAGTGACTTTCTAAACACAACCTACCTGAAGAAGGTGCGACCAGTGCCCTGGCTGTTATGTGGGCGCACTGTGGTGTCTGATTCTCGTCTTTGTGTCCTTGTTTTTGAGCCCTAAAATGTGTTCCATGTTCCAAAACCAACTAGCCCAGCAATCTACTGTAGTCTCTTGGTTATCCATACACTCATCTCTGTATTCCAAGTTCGCTTATAGTGAACTTCCTATATAGGGAAAATGGATTGTTGTTAAACGATGCGTCTAAACTGCGCTGCAGGACGTGATACTCTGCGCCGCCACAGTAGCTGAAGCGATCTCTTTTTATGTTTTGTCCCAGAAATGTTTTGTAACACGTATCAGTGATATCCTGCTCCTTACAGTTGGACTGCATAAAATAGCCCTAAGTTGTTGTTTTTTTCTCCTGTTTTGTGCTGTTTCTTGCTAATAAAGCGTTTTGGTAAACCAGATTTGCGCAACTGTATAATTGTGCTTGTGACTGACGTCGATACAAGTTACGAAATGCGGAAGTATCTTTAAAAGTAATTGAATTACATTTCTATATAATTGTACTCTACTCAAGATACTTTTATATAGTAAAAGTAACTTGAGTAGTATTTTAAATACTTTATGATGTAGGTACTAAGTAACTTAACTGAAATACTTTTATCGAATATTTTATCCAACACTGGCTTCAATTCCCACCCCTGCCCGTTTCGATCTGGATGAGCATCGTACCGCGTGCGGTCGTGTATAGCTACTGCTGGTGCACGTTGAAGACCCATAGCTAGCAGTACTACCGCACTGGCTAAATTGCTTATCTACAGTGGGTAACAATGTCGCCATGTTCTGGCAGACTAAAATCCTGCTGTATAAACAACTAACGACTAATTATTTTTATCCTATCACCTCGAGGGAAGTCAGATTAATTTAGTGAGATTTAGTTTGTATATGTAGACAAAATACTTTAATGCTTACTAGAGGTATAGTAACATTAAGAATCATTGAAATCGGATTGCTTGTTTGCCATGATTAAGTAATGTACCCTACAGTACAGTTGGAATCAAAGGGGTCATAAAATAATTTTTGGGCTGGGATAAATAATTTTAGATTGGAATCTTACTAATCGCACATTGTTTAGTGAGGCAAAAGAGAGAGGGTAAAAGTCAAAAGCCTAATTTCCGGTACGAAAATTCGAATATATAAAAAAAATTTTGTACCTCCATTTTTTTTGTGGAAGATTCCCACTCTTTTCGTTGTGATAATCCGCGGTAGGGTGTACGGCGGTAGAATGTACTAAAGCCCCTCAATCCTGGGAAAAAGCGGCACCAATATCATTGCTTTGTGTACCAAGTGAGAATGCAGGATCGACGATCACACGCGCCGCACGCGCACGCCTTCGGGGAAGAACATGGCGTCTGAAATCTTAGCTTCAGTGCTGCGCTGTGCCGCCATAATCGTTCCTGACGGGTCGTGCACGTTGCACGTGCCTTGACGGATCTCAGCGCTTACTTTTCTGAAACATGAAGGGGTTTTAGGGCGTACAGCCTATCCACGGTACCCAAAACACGTCAGCCCGCCCCAGCTCATCGCATTGGAGACGAGTACTGCGTCACTCGGACGTACGCGCCTGTCAACAACCAATCTGCCGACGAATATTTAGATTCGCGTTCGTGAGCCAATGAGTGCCGTGACGTCACTTATTATCGCTTGCGAATGGCAATTTCCCTAGTGGCCATGAACGCAGTGGCCAAGTGGGCTAGCGCACACTAGGGTCCCTCAATGTCCTTTTGCTTAGGGTGATGCCACCCTTTGTAGGATACGGTCCATTCGTCACATGCGCACTCGTCACAGGACGATTGGTCACAGGAGGATTCGTCACATAGGAACATTCGTCATAGGATGACTCGTCACGCGGGCAACCGGTCCCACAACAGTTCGTCCCCCAAAAAATGTATTGTTCCGTTTGGTTCGGGCGGAAAAGTGGTTCACCTCATATCTTAGTATGTTTTTCGCTTCTCAAAGGCGAAGAATTTGTAACAAACGTTTTAGCTTCTGCTTTGGCTACGAACAATGGATGTTGGTTCAGCGTGACAAAATGGGTCACACTCCTATGTTAGCATGTCTTTCGCTTCTCAAGGACGAAGAATTTGTAACAGACGTTTAGCTTCTCGTTCCGTCCCGAACTGGAGGCCATATAAGAGCGACAATTTTTGAACTCGGACTGCATTCGAAAGGATGGTGGTGATCGCAACAGAGAGTGATGGAGCTATGCTGCTTCACGAGGGGTACTCGTACACATTAGGAGAAAGAATACTGATGCTTATCGGATTTGTCGCGGAAGAGGTGTATGCAAGGCAAAAGTAACGACTGACTTGGCTGCCAGTCGGATTATTGCTTGTTCAAGCCAGCATACGCACGCAGGGTACCCAACTGAGATCAACCTGCTGAAGACTCGTCATTTGATGAAAGGAAATCGGATGAGTGCCAAAACCTTTTCTATGGTGAGTATTGTAAGATTAGTTTTTTGACCATAGGTTTATGTCACAGTGGGAAGTCGTGAAACTCCTCATCAGGGAATAGTGGGCAGTTGTTGAAATTTACATTTTACTATCGTCCCCTGCCCACTCGATGTGATAAGTTGCCCGCGTGACGAGTCATCCTGTGACGAATGTTCCTATGTGACGAATCGTCCTGTGACCGATCTTCCTGTGACGAGTGCGCATGTGACGAACTGTCCTCATCCCACCCTTTGATAGTACCCGATGCCGACAGCACGCGCTCACCAGGTAAGCTACAAAGAAATCAACGAAAACAAAATCTCGCCATCGCACAGTCAGCGCCACAAACGCGTGCCGGGACACGCTCTTTCATGCGCTTCTGAATAAAATATACAAATAAAAGTGTGGGACAAAATGGTCTGATGTCTCCACACTAAGCAAAGCGCACATGAGGGCACCCTAGCGCACACCAGCGACGTTACTGGAGCAAGCTCAGTTTCACAGCTCCGCCTGCGACGTGGGCTCAGTGCAGTCCCGAGAACTATACTCTATTTTACCTTATCATGTACCGCAGGAAAGGCTACAAGCGCGAGCTCCTTGCTCTGGGGCACACCTCGGTGGCACAAGCTCTCGTGCATTAAGGACAGCTGCCAACGCTATGAGCTCGTGCTTCTAGCCTTCGCTGCGGTACGACATAAGGTGAAACAGAAGTATAGCAGCGCTAGTAACGTTGCACAGCAGCTCCGAGCACGTGGAGCGAAAGCTCGCGCTGCGAGAACGTTCTCCCCGCCCGTTTCGATCTGGATGAGCATCGTTCCGGCGTGCGGATCGTGTACCACTACTGCGTGATGCACGTTAAAAACCCCAGACTAGCAGTCGTACTGCACTGGCTAAATTGCTTATTTACAGTGGATAACAATGTCGCCATGTTCTGACAGACAAACCTCCTGTTGTATAAATAACTAACGACTACTTTGACTTTGATGTTTGAGGAAAGCTGGAAAGGAAGAAGTTGAAAAATAATTTCATGGCCCCTTTAATGGCTAAAAACATTTTTATTGGTGACAAAGTGTCGGACTTTTCACTACGGCATGACCAAACAATCGCAGAGAAATTAAAACTCTTTACTGAGGCGTGATTTTCCTAGATAGAAGACAACGAATCTCGTTAGTTGGGAGCATTTGTTCGGGATCGCCAGCAGCTCTTATCCATGCTTGTATGTATTTCAGTTTGCGTTGGGTGTCTAGTGTTGTAGGTATTCTTCCCTTTTTTATGGATTGTTCAATGTCTCATTAAAAATGATCAATATTAGGTGGAGTGACAAAAGTAATTAGTCGTTAGTTGTTTATACAGCGGGAGGTTTGTCTACCTGAACTTGGCGACATTGTTACCACTGTTGATGAAGAAATTTAGCCAGTGCAGTACAAGTACTACCCTGGAGTTTTTTACGTGCATCACGCAGTACTGATAAATGACCGCACGCCGGCACGATGCTCATACGAGATTGAAACGGGCAGGGGTGAGGATTGAATGGTCTCTGCAGCGCGAGATTTGGCTCCATGCTACAACATGGGTGGAATGCTTGCTCACAGAAGCCACGCAGTAAAATTGAATGGATCATAAAGAAGTGTGCAAGCGAAGGCCAAAGTGATCTGAGGCACTGACCTCTATCGGTTGTAGGCTGGACAGACTTGTGCTCATTACTTGAAAAATGTAATGGATTACAATTACAAGTTACCGAGCCTCAAATGTAATGGATTACCGTTACAAATTACTTTCGCTGAAAAGTAACTGATTACTTTACTCGTTACGTTACAAATTACTTTGACGTTACGTTTTCCGTACAGTTATCCAGAAAACAATACAAACAATTTTGATATTTTTCAAAAATATTTTGCCACACCACTTTTCATTGCTTATACGGCAGTATTATGGTAGTCCTTGTAAAAATAAAATATTGTATATAAGAGAAAGAGTGTAGGTGCACTCCGTTCACCTGTAAGCTGACAAGGCACCGAAAGCTGCAACCACACCCGCCATCCGGCTAGCTTACGGCCTCCGGAAATGATCCCTGGAATGGTGCAGGCAAAGCTAGTGGTACGCGTGCTCAGTAGCAGCGTCTTCCTCTGCTACGAGATTCGGAGCTAAAGAAGCGATTTACGAAAGCTCCCTTTTGAGCTCGAATGTTTCGGCTGTTATTCACAAGAAAAGAAAAACTTGGTTCTAGCTCTACAATCTATAGCCAATTCAGAATGCGGGTGTCCCAGCTACCTTGATATGTTTCCGTAGATTAAAGTTTGTTGTTCTTGCTGATGACAATGTGTGTTTTTTGGCATGCAACCAAATTATGCACTGAAACTCTAGGTTTCCGTTCTACTTAATGCCCTGAATTTTGATCGTCTCATTAAGAGATGGCCATGGAGACGACGGACCCTCCATGACCGAAAACTCGACCAGTCAGAGAAAAGTGGCGGTTACGGGTTATCGATCGTTCATCGGTTCTCACTTTCATACCAATATCCGTGGAGGCCAGGAGGGGAGGGCATAGAGAGCGAGAGAAGCGGTGGCCATCTGTCTCACATAAGAACAGAAGATCACACCACTTTTATACGTTCTTTCTCTCTCTGTCAGCACTCCTTAGATGGTCTAACCTCCCCCCCTCCTTTTATGTTGACAGTTGACTGTGAAGCGAGGAGTGGACTCGACCACCATGCACTAGACAAGGAAACCAAAAGAAGTATCGTCCCTACCCTCGAAGATGATGTCTCTTAGCCTCGAGTCCGGGGTCGCTTTTCAGCCGTGCCTCCAGAGCGTGCTAGAATACAGTAGTCGCACATCAGAGACAAAGAATATACGACCCCCTCGCGCGAGGCTACGTCGTCCGTTACGCGAGTTGTGAACCCGCTACTCGAGAGGGTACGAACCGGCGTTTGATGTCTATGCGAGGGTGGCGGGAGACGTCGAAGAAGTTGGAAAGGGTGAAACGGTAGTAAAGACAAAAACAAATAAACACGAAGGGCTTTTCCCTGCCCGGGAGAAGAAGAAAAAACACGATGGTAGGCGACGGACGAGCCTACTCGCCGTTGTCTTTCTTAATCTTTGTCATGCAGTATGTTTGTACATGCCTTACCCGTTCTTCCTAGTAGTTCTAGTGACTGATCATACAAAAAATCGTGTTTTCTTTTCGGCTATTGTCCCCTTCCTGATGTTTTCTATTTTGTTGAACTTGCTCTCTTTATGCTGCTGAATGGTCTGCTCGTATTGCTCCAGTTACTGTATTACGCGCATATCTTTTAAAAAGGAACGAGTAATTAAAGTAATCCGTTACCCATATTTTGTAACGAAATTACGTTACAAATTACTTCCGAAAAAAGTAACGTGGCAACTACAAAAGTACTTGAAAAGTAACCGATTGCAAGTAATCCGTTACTTGTAACGGATTACTTCCCAAGTTTGAGGCTGGATAGCGAATCGAGGCTTGTCTTGCTGTGGTCGAGCAGCACTACCGGCAGCCATCGCTTGATTCCGGCCAACGGTTTTAGTTGCCTGAAGCACACTGAAATGGCTGAAGAATGTTTCCAAATGCGGAGCTTATATGCTGTTGTCCCATATATTCCTGTTTATTTTTCTTCAGCTGACCTGCTTAAATAAAGCCAGTGGCTGCAACTTTGTGGACCCGGCGTCCAGTGGTCTTGAACACTTGAACAACTGTCCCTTCCGCACGTGCCTTGTTCTCGGCGTCACCTGGTTGTGCTGCGATGCGTCATCGTGAGGCTCTGCAGGAACTTTTGTAGCACCACTTCGGTTGCACGGAAACCTTCGTCCGCGGTTGCCAACACATGACCCTGACAACGGCATTGAACAGGAACTTCACGAGATGAAGGATGCACTGGCAGAGATCTCCGCCAACCTAATGTCCGTGCAGACGAGTCTGAACCACTAGCTGTGAGGACGTCAAGGCGACCGATCGCAAACTGCAAGCGACGCAGTTTGAAGCTCAAACACTTGAAGCTCCATGGTCTCAATGCCGTTTCTGCCTGCATGAGTTTTGCTCGAACAGCAGAAGCCACTTCAGAAAATTGCGGCCGTTGTGAAGAGCTCCATAGAACTGATCGGCGGCAGCGACCAGCAGCTTGTGTACAAGGACCATGCGCGCAGAACGACCACCTGTTGGCAGCCATGGAGTGTTGCCTCGAGGTCTCAATGACGTAAAGGCACAAAGAGTACGACCAGTTAGGCCACCGATCTCTACTAGGTGACTCGATAGCGCAGACGGGTATAAAACCACCGACTCTAACCGAATTGTCCCGGAAGTGAGCTTTCGATAGGCTTTCCAACTGTTCTGTGTGTTGGACCGAAGAGTGTCCAAAGCGGTGGATTTTCTTTGTCTGTTGCTCAATAACAGCGCATGTAGACCTGAGATGATTTCTATAGGAAGCTGTGAAGTTTTCCGTTGTTTTTTGATAGATGGAATGAATCACACGAGACGCCTGGATCCGTTAGGAAATTATTCACTCCGAAAATTTGAGAGAAGAGTAAAGAAGCGTATGGTACACAACGCTCTATAGATGAGTCTGTTGAATGATGCATCAGCGAGCGCAAGTTCTTAAGGTCCAGAGTCACACGGCTCATACGTCCAGACATGGCGTTTGCTGCAGACATGGAGACATGGTTATCTGAGGACCCGCATCAAACATGTTCCGGAGCGTATGTGCTTTAAACACGTCTGCATACAGTGTTTACTGTGACCAATGCAACGGGACCGCCATACAAGCAAGAACACACGCCTCAGACCATTAGAGAGTTTTACGAAATCTCTGGTTTCACACCCGATATGGTATGGTGGGTGCTCTGGTACGAACTGCGCATGCGCTACACCACATAAGACTCGCATATGCGCAGTTCGTGCCAGAGGGCCCATCGTACCGTATCGGATGTTACAAAAACGGTTCCCTAAAACCCTCTGGTGCCTGCAGACAGCCTTTCATATGACGTATACGGCATTAGCGGCGCGATGGCGACTTAACTGAACTTTACCACATAAGAACGGCACGTAGCGAAGGGCCTATGAACTGCATTTGGAGGCAATCACGTGACCAGCTGTCTTGGGGACAGATCGAGTTCGGAGGTACCCAAAGGGACTGCCGTCCACAGACACGTTCCGAAAAAGCTGCGCGCGCGCGATGTCTCGCGGGCTGGACGGGTTCGCCCTGCCTTTCTCCCCACGTAACTGGTCACGTGACCTGAAAAGTCCTTTTTGTTCCTTTTTATTCGAACTCAGCAAACCTCTTCGCACGAGAGTGCGGAAAAATCGTAGGCCTCGTATCGTTTACCGCTCGGCCACCGCTATTTACTTATCTTCACCTCATAGTCGGACGCGGCCAGCTGATGGGACCAATCATACAGCATCAATAAGCGGACCAACGTGGTGTTCGTCGAATTCTGTACGTGTTCCATCATCACTGAACCAGCCATGTACACTGAGAAGGCCGCTTGACTTACGCTATTGGCGCTGTTTGATTATAGCGCCATCTGCTCGTAACTTCGGTAGTGACCCGGACTTACGATAAGGCGAAGTATGAAAAGTTAGCGTGTCGCTCGATGATAGTTCCTCGTAACGCCACGACAGCAGCACAGAAAATCGCATTGATTCCATACAAATGCGAAGCGCAGGTTCGTCTCGCTTTTCTTTTGTGGGGGTTGTGGTGACGTTAGAAAGACGCTGATCTCTGATTGGCTCCGATTGGAAGGATAGTGGGTAGATCTCAAAGCAAGCTGCCTCGAGGTCTATCCACTATCCTTCAATCAGAGCCAATCAGAGCTCGGCGTTCTGATGTCACCACAATCCCTGCAAAAGAAGCGGACAAACTTGCGCTCTGCATAGCCAAGATGTCTTGATCCACTCCGTTTCACTTTTATGTTCGACCGCAGTCAAGCAGCGCAAAGTACGCGATTCGTCACGGCCCGCTCGTTGTCTTTTTAATGGACGACACAGAAAAGCGACGATGGCCATGACGGTGCACTTTTGTCACTGCGTGATTGGCTCATTAGGATGGTACAGCGTCGGCTGAGGTCAGACTTAAAGTGAAATGGAGAAAGATAGAATAACCTAGTTGGCGCGGGAGGCACTTCACTGTCAGGTTGTACGCAGAGCGGCATTTCGGAAGAACATAAAACCAATTCCCCCTAAAGAAAGGATAAAAAAAGTTCTTCATATAGATTCACAACTCTTTCGCCACAGTGTCACATTCCATTTAATTACAATATCAAATGCAACTCGTTAGGAAAAAAAGAACTCATTAGGTGCCGCCGAATTTACGTTATGCGTGCTTGCCTCAATCTTTAAAACCCAATACGAGAAAGAACTCCTCTTTGTTCCTAGTTATCTTGAGTCAGTTTTATTGCAGTCTTAAAAGAGATTAATCTCCACAGTTGAAAGAAGGTGTGAAATTGGTTTACTATTTTTATTCCTTTCATATAAAAGATGCGTCGCGGAAATCGGTGACCACCTGAGATCAAGATATTGACAGCATGTCCTGTTAAAACGAAAAAAATAAAAATAAATGAAGGCATAATAAATAGTGTCACGGGGAACAGACGAGGCTGTTTGGGGAGGGGCGTCAACTTTCGTCTTGCTTCTTTTTCACGTTCCTATTTCTTTCTTCAGCTTTGCGATCACCTGAAAGTCATAGAGATAAAATTTGATATTAGCCATCATTGTTCCCCTACCGGAAATGAAGAAATCGTAACCGGTCTCGCTCAACTTCATATCCAAATCAAGACTTCTACTGAGAATACTACTGAAAGCCGAGTTCCTGTGATGTTGCAGTCGGACTTCATGACGTCAAGCGCAAACTCCTTGACGTCGCAGTTGAAAACTGTGACGTCACAGTTGGATTTTGTGTCGTCACAGTTGGGCTCTCATTTCACAGTCAGACTCTAACGTCATAATTAGACTCTGTGACGTCACAGTCGGGCTCCGGGCAGGCTACTGCATCCCCAGTTCCCCATGACCTTAAATGAGGTCACACTATGTACATGTAAATAAGATAAAGAGAACGCGTCACATATGAGTGTCCCTCAGCTCTTGTTACAGTAACAGGATATGAGTTGAAATACTCCTGCTCACAAAAGCGAGAGATATGTTACAACTACTCATGTATCTTAGACTAACACCGGAAAAGTTATAATAGCCATAAAATAATAAGTTACAAGAAGTTCTGCTATAATAAAATATTTAAACTTCTGTAATAACTTCAGTGACTCCCTAAACAGGTCTGAATTTGTCAGGGCGCTGACATCACTTCTTGCGATGGTGGTCTAAGCCCAATGAGCCTTTTGCTTGTTAGCTTCACTGTCCTCTCACAGGTATCTTATTTCCGTTGCTCTACGACTTTGACAATGCTTTAGGCGATTATAGGTTTGGAAACTGTTCAATTAGCAAAAATTATATTTAGTTAGTGCCCGCAACATTTTGAGCTTCACATGGTTCACACTCTCTCACTTTCAAGGTGTTGCAGGTGCATCAGGCGATGTTTGAGACCTATATCCACTAGCTTGTTAATCCAGACCTAGTCTTTTCCATAAATCTAGCTAAATTGGGATTCCTCGTCTCCCTAAACATTTCTACTACTCTCTCCGAATCCTTTTACTCCCACGTCGCTGCTTCGGCTTACCTAAAAAAGGTAGTTGATAACACTTCTACGTTCTTACAAGGCCTGTGCATGGTTTTTGTGGCGATCGGAAATGACGTCATTCAGTAGCAGCCGGCCGCTTTGAAACAAATATAAAAGACCTATCACGTAGCCAAAGCACGGTGGCCTTCGTTATAGGATAAACGTTTCCATCTGCAAGTTTGGAATTTTTAAAAAATTTAGAACGTGAAAAAACGTGCGAGAACAGCAGGATGTGGCTGAAAGACATAATTTCCGACCGTTAAAACAGACGAACACGCAAAAAAAAACAAAAAAAAACCCAGCAGTATGATATTGTGAAGGCGGGTCTTTCTACGTCTCAAGTAACGCGTATATTTGACATTAAACTGAAGAACATGCTCACAGATTTTAGCTTGGCAATTTCCTTCGTTTCCGAGGCCCTCACGACGTCATTGGTGATCTGCCTCACACGTGTTGCGTACCTGTGAAAAAAGATCCCCAAACCACACAAGAGATGTAAAAAAAAATAAAACAAATGAGGTAAAATTTAGGATTATACCGAGAGATAAACGCCAAGCCTGTTTGCAAATATTCAGGGTCGGATAAGTAACGGTAGTGTTTAGTTTCAAGCGACTCTTGCGTAAAATGGTTCAGATTGTTGAGCCGAGAAAGATAATGTTAGTCAGAGCGTTGCTACCAAAGAGACAACTATACTGAAGGCACTGAAGTTGTAGATCACTGATCCAATCAAATTTACTTCCTGTTCCGTTTTAGTTTACTGTGCATTGAGCCCTAGTAAAATATATTTGGCATTATACGATGAACCCCAGGAACTTTTAGAAGACCGTTTTGCAGACAATCAATTCGACTATAGATGGCGAGACGGTCCCCTAGGAAGCAGAGCAGGCGCCCAGGGTGCACGTCAAGAAGTGCGCGGCAGGACGTATGGTATGTAACAGTTTTCATAAAAAAATTTAATAGTTTTATTTAGCAGTATCAGTCTACCATGATTTTGTTTTTACACGGGCTGTACCTGCAAGTTATCAGGTAGTTTCAGAAGTGCAGACAATTAAAGACACATTTTAATACAGATCCCTATAAACAAGGTGGAGAGTGCAAGCCAAGCTAATTTTAATCGTGATTTAGATCCCACCTGTTTTACTATGACGATTTAAATCAAAGCTTTCCCTCAAAAATAATCCCCGCGAAATGTTCATTTACCGCTTTTCTATCATTTAATGTTCTTCACGTTCGTTTGTTTTTGTATTTTAATCAAATATTCACCAAGCAAAGGAAAACGTTATGGCAGGCTGAACACGGGCTAAAAAAGCGGTGCATCGTGCGACCAAATCAGCCTGAACTTTCTTTTACCATGCCCTTCGTTCGTCGCCGTAATGCCTTTTGCAAACAAATCAAAGCACAAAAAGCAAAAAAAAAGCACAAAGGGGAATGTCGTATTGGAAGTAAATTAAACAACATAAAAAAAAAGACAGAATGGCGGTAAAAGAAGGGTTTGCGAATGCGCAGCACCGACGGCAGCGCCACCATCAGTGGCGTGACGTCAGCACCACGCGCGAATCTCTACACACCGACAGCCTCAGAAACGGAACGGAGTGGCGGGTCCCGAGTATCTCACGATCGCTCGGCCGCCAATGAGATGGCGGCATTCGCCGACGACAATGCCCAAGAACCAATCACGCACCAGGAATCCTAAATTAACATAATAAGACACGCCCAGTGCTTTTTCTTTAAAAGCTGTCGGTGACTAGACCACACGCAAACATGCTGCAAATTGGTCGCTGCGTCATGTTTGGGCCTCGTCCCTATTCGGATAAGTAAGTCTGCTCTGCGCGCAGAACGTTGCGGTGATATCAGAACAACGCCAAACGCTTATGTGGCCAATATGAAAAAAAACAGAAAAAAAAAACAGTGGGCAGAATTTGAGGTATTTAGCGTTGAGGTCTACCCACTATTCTTTCAATCGAGACGAATCGGTGCTCGGCGTCGCTCTGACGTCACAGTTAACTCCTGCGCAGGTGGCAGACGACTGCCCTCCGCATAAACCCACGTCTTGACTGCAGTGGTTGCTACGTCGTGTCAATGAGGCGTCACGTATTTGCCGTATACACATAACGTCATGAGACCAAGGAAAGGTATACCAAGTGACCGAACAAAGGTACCAACTTAATAAACGCGGCCCAAAAAGCAAAAAAAAAAATCTGGTAATAGTAAATGCTTCCGTGCTTACAAAAAAGACAAGAAAAGGAGAGACACAGAAGGGGGCGAGGAGCTCGTTATTTCTCCAATAGGGTCGTCTGCGCAAGAATCATTACAATAGTAGTTTGAATAGTGCAATGAACAGAGGTGTTGAAAGATCTTGATAACGATCTGTTTGTGTGGTTGTGCTCAAAATAAAAATTATAAATTAGGTGTTGTTGTAACCTAGTTAAAACTTGACTCAACGTGGGACTTAGAGTTTTATCTCTGGGGCCTCTCGAAGCGGAGCGCACTCAACGCGAGGGCGGCGGGCATAGAGTGCTTAAGGGTTCTGTATGGTGCCTTTACGTAAGTACGAAAAGCTGCCACGTGGCAAAGGCCTCCCGTTGCGTGGAATGGGAGGTTCGTCAGGGGCAACGTTTAGTTTGTTTCGTAGCCGTTGGACGGTGCTACGTACGGTTCGCTTTCGTGCTCAGTGGAGAAGCTCCGCGTCTCTTGTAGAAATAAGCCAACTGGAGTTAGTATAAGGGCGGAGGTCTACTCACACGAGAGAATTGACACTTTCTTCGACGTTGTCCACGTCGGAGGAAACGTTGACGAACATGAGCGTCTTCGCGCTCCCTCCGATCGAGTCCTGCATCAGCATGGTGAGTTTGTTGTTGCGGTAAGGTACGTGGGACTGCTGAGCGGCCAGGGGCGTGGATGACATCCCCGAGGGCGGAAAGAGACTTATTGATGCTGTTGGTTTCCTGGAGAAAAAAAAAGTGAAAGGCGTTTACAACTTCGTGTAACGCCTATTTAGAGCGCAGCTCTTGAGGAGGAGGAGGGAGGGTATGCCTTTCCTCCTCATCCGTACCCCCTCGACCTTCTTTTACGCGCAAAACGCGCGTCGTCACGCGGCGTTTCGGCGCGGTGCCTGAACGTCACGTGACGTTTCGGTGGAAGTCACGGTTACGTTTCGGCATCGTGACTTCCACCAAAACGTCACGGTGACATTTCGCCACGGCGACGTTTCGGCAAGGTGATGTTTCGGCACGGTGACGTTTCAGCACAGTGACGTCACTCGCGTTGTAACGTCACGCGACGTTTCGGCGCGGTGCCGAAACTTCCGCGCGGTGCATTTTGGGAAACGTTCCATAATGCACCGCGGTGACGTTGCGGCATGGTGCCGAACGTCACTGTGCCGAAACGTCCGCGCGGTGCATCGTAGGAAACGTCCCATAATGCACCGCACGGTTACGCCGACGGCGACGACGACGCCGCTCGAGCCGGAAACGGGCGCCTAAGAGCTGCGCTCTAAAATGAAACTCGCTTACAACCCCCTGTAACGCCAAGTTAGAGAGCAGCTCTTGAGGAGGAGGAGGGAAGGGTACTGGGGGAGGGTATACCCCTCCTCCCTCCTCCCTCACCTCCTCATCCTGTCTGCTACTCCTTCCGAGTGGCGTCGCCGTCGGCGTAACCGTGAGGTCACGTGACCCTCGTGATGTCACGTGACGTCACCGGGGTCGCGTGACCTCAATGGGGTCACGTGACGTCACGAGGGTCACGTGACCTCACGGTTGCGCCGACGGCGACACGCTGTTCAAGCTGGAAACGGGAGCCTAAGAGCTGCGCTTTAAAAACAACGACAAAAGAAACGGAATGAAGAATAAAAAATGAAAGGAGGATGAGCCCGATTTATAAAGTGTTTTGAAAACGGTGTTTGATCATTAGGAAATGTTAAAAATACGTGATATCAGAGCAAAATTGAACCTCATTTTTCGCCAGAGGAGAATTTAAGACGGGAGGCGGGCCAAGGGCAGGGAACCGCCATCCTTCTAAGCTTTTCAAGAGCTGCCCTTTTTGAGAGAAAAACGTCATGCACCCGATTTTAATAAAGAAATGTTTAGTTCTTGGTGAAATGGCAAATATTAGGTATACAAAAGAGATCTGGGCAACGCTTCGCCCGAGACGTCATATCTGTCCGTGACGTCAAATCTCTCTCCCATAAACTGGCCCCTGTTTTTCGCAGTGTTTAATCAAACTTTGTTGTAAAATACATGAATTTCGCGTAAAAGTGGCAAAGTGCCCGCCATCTCTAGCATGAAGTAAAGCGAGAAGGTCCCTTCAAAGTCACGTGACTATTATTAGTAAATCTAAAGCTACTGCATAATGGCAGAACAACCTAAATCGTAGTTCATGTAAGTCTAAATGTAGCTATAATAATGATGAATAAAAAAAAAACAGTTGCTTTTGTAGGCTCACTCTCTTGGAATGTTTGTCCTGTCCGCTATTGAGCAGAATTTTCAGAGCTTACAACAGAAGACGTACATTAAACGACACTGTTAGCGCGAACACGACATCGGCGCTTTTTTTTTCAATGCTTTATCAAAACGGTATATCGTCGGGCAAACAAATTTTCACTGCATAGGCTGGTGCTACAAATGTGCACTTCTACCACACTAGTAGTTTTTTCGTGATAGCTTTTGGACATTACGAGAGAAACAGCAAAATCCGGCGATCGCTGGTTTGTGCTAAAAGTGTCGCACCGAGTACGGCATGGTTATTTTGCCAAATGATGAGAAAGTAAGGAATTTCACAGTACTTCCCCCATATCTGTTATAAAAAAAAAAAGACTTAGAGACATACCCTGATGTAGTTGCCTTCCAGGCCACTTTTTTCCAGGCGTTCGCTTCCTGCCAAGTCCACGAGACTGAGCTGCAATGTAAGCGGCCACATATATAACATCTCCCTGCCTTCTAATGTATGATATAACGTCATCTCACTAACAATCCCATTAACTATACCACATTTCATCCCCGTTTCTATTAGACATTTTCGCCGCCAGGCCACGGACGTTTTCGCTGCGCACTCCCTCATTCGCGAGCTTCCCATCTTTGGAAGTGACGTCCTTGCCGCTGGGTGTCGCCACCTCATTTGGAGGTATGGATATAGCTCCCACTCTTGATCGATGTACCGCTTTTTTGTTTAGCGCAGCACCTATTACAAGTAATCAATGATGTTCATAATATACGACATCCCTTCATTTTTGGATCCACTCGCTGACTATTATCGAGATCACTAGAAATAATTAAGCAGAAGTAACTTCCCAGCTAGAACAAGCGGTCGGGTTCTTTTTCGTCGGCTTGTGTCACCTATCAGCATCACAGTCATGTACCTGAGTTGGCAATGCTGAGATCACATACTGTACCCCAGACATTGTTAGGGTTTTTATTGTTCTTTAACCACCTTTGGAATGAAGGCATTTGAAATGCTGTGTGACTGGGATAATTTATGCGCAAAATGAAAAACTTGAGATGTCATTATACGAAACACGAATTGGCCACGAGTGCAATAGGGACTTTTAGCTAACCGCTACCGTGTGGCGGTACCGCACTACTGGAGCCTTTGAAGCATGCTTTTAGGCGCGCCCCCGAGTGCATGATACCGTGACCGCGGGGCGCGCACTTAAAAGCATGCTTCAAAGGCTTCGGTAGTACGGTACGTGCAACACGGTAACGGTTTGGTAAATAGGGAGTTTTCGTAGACCGCGTTTCTCCTCCGCTAAGCACTTCGCAACGAAGAAGCCGCTACCGCGGTAGCGCGCCGATGGCCTTGACTGTAGAGTTCCGGGTATCGTAGCGGGTTTCGGAGAGCGTTGTGGGACGGCCAAAACGTTCTACGAAAACTCCCTAATGTCTCTGATGTCGGCGTTCAGAACGGATACTGTGACATGTGCCCAACCCCTCTGCGGGTGTACGCTTCGATTGATTTTTCGCGTAGTTGTAGGCCGACAAGTCATTGGTATGCCACAATCTATAAAAAAGCCAGTGCGTCTACTTCCCGCACAACACTCGGAGTGCCAATCACCGCAAGTTACGGAGGCAGCTCACCGAATGACGATGCCGAAATATATGTTTAGACTAAAAAACGCAGTTTGATGTGACATTAAGCAATGCAAGCGTGACGTTTTGCAGTTGCTTAATGTCACGACTCAGAAGTGCATTTTTTGTCTAAACATATGTTTCGGCATCGTCATTCGTGAGCTGACTTCGTAAGTGCGGTGATTGACTCTTCGAGCGTTGTGCGGGAAAGTAGACGCACTGGCACTTTTTTAGAATGCACAGCTTGTTCGCGCCTTCGAAGCTGAAATAAAGAGCCAAAATCATCCAGCAAGTAAAGAAATTCCAGTTTGTCGAAACCTAAAATTCAGCAAAAGCTATTTGCGCGAGAGGTTAGGTTCATCGGAGACCTTCAATGCGCGGATTTTCGTGCTCTCGAGGCCAGTCCATAAGCGAGGAGCTTCGACCTTAAAAGTAAATGGATCTATGTTAATCTAAAACGGACTACTTGCGACTCACCAAGCTAGTATATATATATATATATATATATATATATGTATGTTAGCAGTCGATAGCAGTATTTGCTTCGTTGTTTGAATTCGCCAGCTACAAAAATTTCCAGAGCTGGTTCCGGTTCAATATCTGCACCCGCTCTCACATTTTAGTCATTTGGGTCGAAGGTATGATAGAACCATAACAAAAACAAAAAGCTTAAAAACAAAACGGTGGCAAATGCATGAAACGGTGAAAGCAGGTGAAATAAAGGTTGGCACAAGTCGCCAGTATAGTATGCGGCTGATTTACGAAAAGTTTATATTTCAGTTACTCTCAAAAACCTGCTATTTTGTCAATATACGTAACGATGGCTTCATATAAATAGTAATTCATAGTGCCAAGTAGCATTCGAGGCGAGATACAACAAATTCCGGTCACCGTACTTTTTCATTTTTCATTTCATTTATTGTCCTCAAAGGCATCTGGCGATGCATTACATGAGGGGGATAGCGAAAAATGGGGAAAAGTCGCGATATACACATTACATGAGTAAAGAATGATCTTGGACTAGTTTTCACATAGAAGAACACAGCAAACGCCATACACACAGAATGCAAACCAACAGTTGAACATAAGCAAATTCCGTACTCTAAAATACAACAAAAATAACAATGGGATAAAAGGCGATTATTATGAATACAAAAGGACATCAGGGAGCAACAAATTAACAAAACAGTTCTTCACACCTCTGCTTAAATCGATTCGGGTCAGATAAAATTACAACGTCGTTAGGAAGACTATTCCAGTCTTTTATAGATAATGCGAGTGGAGAAAACATGAACAAGTTGGTGCGTGATTTAATGGGTTCCACTTTGCACGAGTGATCAAGCCTAGCAGACGTGAACTGTGCAGGTGAACATAAGAATTTGCTAAATAGTGTTTCGTCGTAATATATTTGATGAAAAAAACATAAACGAGCAATTTTTCGCCGCGTTTCTAACGGGTATAAACCCAAATTTCTTTTTAGACCAGTGGCACTTGTTAGGGGCGAATACTCATGACTGATAAAGCGTGCAGCTTTATTCTGCAGACCTTCTAATTGTAGCGTTAAGTAGTTTTGGTGAGGATTCCATATTACACTAGCATATTCTAGCTTCGGAAGGATAATAGTTTTGTAAGCAAGAAGTTTTGTCGATTGTGGGGCGGAATGAATGTGGCGTTTCAAGAAACCCAGTTTCCTTGATGCATTGGCGACCGTGCTTTCTATATGTGTTTTCCAAGACAAATTGTTAGTGAAATGGACACCTAAGTACTTATATAGTGGTACATTTTCAATATCCTGGTTCAAAATTGAATATTGGAAATGTGATATGTTTTTCTTATTTGTGACTGTTAATACGCGACATTTACTGGAGTTTATTTTCATTTGCCAGGTAGTACACCACTCGCTAATTTTGTTTAGGTCGTTTTGAAGAATTGCATGATCAACTGGGGCGGAAATTTTGCGATAGACAGCACAATCGTCAGCAAAAAGTCTGATCGTTGACTCGATATTCGCAGGGAGATCATTGATATAAACTAGGAGGTGCCTTTGCTCGTGAGTACCATAGCCTCCTCTATACTGACAAAACCTGGCCGATCACCACGAG